>JABXWE010013273.1:0-25159 GCA_014611495.1 Limonius californicus
TAACTACCCGGTGTATTTAAATAACGTATATAATTACCTCAATGTAACCCACATATTTTGCATTGCTGGCAAATGTATTTTCTATTTCCCGGAAATTCCTACCCACCTTACTGGCATGGGGTGGGCCTGGCGTATCCAGGATCGACTCTCGAGTCAGCTCCATGTCAGATGATGATGATGATGATGATGACATAAATTATAGATTATTTGTAGCCGCTCGGCTTATCTCATAACATCAGTAATATGAAGTAAGAGATTTTATACCTTTCGGTTTTTTAGGCCGAGAAATGTATAACTATAGTGTTGCCTACATAGTAGTTTATAACGTAATGACATTTTAAAATGCAGGTAGCGCTATAAAAAAATCGTTATACCTCACGTTAGCATTAAGTTGCAGTAAACAAATTCAGCGGTTTTCAACTGGAAACCGCAAAAACCACCTTAGTTCGAACAAAATTTAATGCGATGTTACAAAGACTTTTAAAATATTTATGTTAAATCCAATAAAAGTGTTCTAAATTTAAAGTTCGTTAAATCCTGGATTATTCATATCTTTATGAATTTAAATATTTACTTCATAAAATGGCACAACAATCTTATCTAGAGTTTATTGTTTGAACATGCAACGTACAAGATGTCATAATTTTTATGTAAAAATGTGTATTAGGTAGTCTATAAAAACCATTAAAAACAATCTTCCAACATTAATTACTTCATTTCTTATTCCAGTGCCTCTAAACATAATAACATTTGAATAATTACTGAAATTAATATGTCACGTTACGCAGAAATTCTTAAGCAGATAGTTTTAAATTAAAATTAATGTAAACATGTTCTGTAATAGCAAAATCGATTTTGTTGTTTATTGGTTTTTTCGTTCTATAAATATTTCATCTTTTTTATTAAGACGGATTCGTTTATTATTTAAACAAAAGAGAAGGTTGTTTTTCTGGAATCGCTATGTTTTCTGCAGCTACGTCATTAGATTACGTTTTAAATCTGTAAGTTCCACTTTAAAAATTCGCAGTACTTAGAAAATATCAGTAAATCAATAAATCATTGACAAACGTTGTAGAATAGTCATTTCATTAGCATTCAATGTCAATAAACACAAGTCTCAAACACCTTTCTAAATAACTTAACCATTTTGCGCTACAATTTTTCTCTGGAGTTCTAAAAGCGCATGCAACGTGTATACGTAGTGAAACTCTTCATAAATTACACCTCCATTGAAAACTCAAGGCGAAAAATATAAATTAGATTAAAGTTTGCCCGATCGTTCCTGAAACTTTTTAGAACCGCTTTGTTGCATTTATCGGTCATAACGAGATGGGAGATGTGGTAATAAAGAAGAAGAGGGTTGACCCCTCGACGGTCACATTTAATATAAAACAATTGCTTACAGCTGTATCTTTAATCTAGTCAAATTAGCGACTGGCGACGTCTTCTTAACTAAAGTTCCCCTTATTACGCTCAGAGATTAATGTGTATATTACACGACATAAAACAACAAGTACAACGCGCATATGCTGACGGAATTTTTTTGAAAGTGTTTGAGAAAGGATCTGTATATGTATGTATTTAAATGAGAGAGCGCTGTTTAAGATTACAGTTAACAGGAAACGCTAAAAAAATAAAATGTGAAGGTATTCATTTGCGGAATAGCAAACAATTCATCTAACTATTTTAATTAATGATTTGCGTTGAAGTAATAATAACAATAATAATGTATGTTCATTCATAGAATAGTAGGTAAACTAGAATTGGATAATTCTTATAAAAAGTAAAAACCAGAATCATAATAAACTAGCTAACGATCCGTTCTACGCTTTCTTTTATTTACTGGATTGAATTTAATGTAACACCTAGGAACAAAAGGAAAAGAAAAAAGATACTAACTAGGAGCCATACAAGGGGGTATTGATATCTAGTTAGTATGCAGTTTCTAGCAAAGAAAATTGAATATGGTTGCTATGGTTACAACTATGATGTTTTATAAATAAGTTGTCAAAGTTTGACATCCATAAGTTGAACGGTGATCAAATTGTGAATTTTTAAAAATCTGTGAAAAAGATAGAATTTGAAAAAATCGAGTTTCGGTCAGTTACTAAGTATTTATTTTTGAAAAGGTTATCGGGCAAAGAAATTTTTGCTGATATGACAGAAACCTTAGGTGCTCAGTGTCCTTCATACGTCACTATTAACAACTGGGTTGCGGAATATAAAAGAGGAAGATCAGATGTGAAAGATGAGCACCGCCCTGGAAGACCAATTTCTGTGACCACTCCGGAAAACATTGATTCTGTCCATGATATGATTTCAGAAAATCTACGTATTGGGATTAAGAATATTGCAGAAGCTTTGCACATTTCCTATGAACGTGTGTGTCACGTCATTCATCACGACTTGGGTATGAGAAAGCTTTCGGCCAAATGGGTCCCAACATGCTTGAAGGTTGATCAGAAGCGCATTCGATTAACAACGTAAAAGGGAATATACCGCCGTTTTGCAGAAGATTCCTCAAACTTTTTGGATCGGTATCACTATGAACCAGAGATTAAAGAGCAATCCGAACAGTGGAAGCATGTTGCTTCCAAAAAATCGGCTGGCAAGATTCTTGCTTCAGTTTTCTGAGACAAAGATGGGATAATTCTGATAGATTATTTGGAACGGGGTAGAACTACCACGAGAGCATATTATACTGAATTGCTAACTAAATTACGTAAACAAATTGTGGAAAAACGCCGCGGAAAACTTGCTAGAGGTGTGCTCTTTTTGCAAGACAACGCTCCTGATCAGAATTCGTTGATTGCACTGCAAAAAATTGATGAAATTGGTTTTGAATTGGTTGATCACCCGCCCTGTTCTCCGGATTTAGCACCGTCAGACTATTATTTGTTCCCAAAACTCAAAAAACATTTGAAAGGTAAAAGATTTTCGACAAAAGACGAAGCAATACGTGCCGATGAGGAGTGGTTTGCAGAGCAAACAAAGATTTTTTTTAATGGCATAGAATTAAATGTATAAGTCTTAAAGGAGATTATGTTGAATAAATAAAATTTTGTTTTGAAATATTGTATCATTTTATATGGTAGGCTAATCAATGCCCCTCGTACAGCCAACTAAAATCCACTTTGCAAGGTCCAGGCACCAAGCACAGGGTTGGACCAACTACATTCAAAGAAGGGAGGGTGGATAAGCCTAGGCGCCACCTGATTTAAATTAACCTTCGTCCTTAAAGATAATATGATGTAAAACAGGAACCTTCCTGGAGTTCGCACTTACATTACTTCGGCAATTGCTCAATTTGATACAAGAAAACGGGTATAATACAACAATACACAATAAAACACAACAACATCAAGTTACCAAACTTTAATTTCCGTCCAATAATAATAACCACGTCGAACACAACCCAACATGAATTAACAGAAATATATATATAACTTAAAAATTCTTTATGTGTAACAGTACACAACGACGAGTATTGTACTCCGAAATTAGATTAAAACAAAAGTAGGCAACGCAATAATGCGAAATTACTTATGAGTACATTACATCATATTTCAACCCGTAAATACAAATCGCGACCAAACCCGCCAAGTATTCAAAGTTTGTCGAGGCCTCGCGAACCAAATAACCAGATTAAAAATACCTAAATTATGTTATTAGGCACCGACGCACTCATTAATCAAAATCAAAACTTTTCGCAATCTTCCCCCTCATTATTGAGTTTTAAATAAAAAAGATTTGTGTACACTGTCGATCATTTGACAAACACAAACAAAATTTCGTTATATTACATATAAAACAAGAAGAAAATTTATCTTTGATTGAAATTGAAATCACAGTCATTATAAAACTTAATTATTCAACCATCAATTTATAGATAAAGAATAATGTTGACAACGATCCATTTCTAACTGAAATTACAGTTTTCCGAATCTCCCTCGTACAGCCAAAAATTTATTTAAAAAAATACCTGCAATGCTTATCAACGCCGCTGATAGTTCGAACTGAGCTGCATCAGCTGTATTCTGCATGCGGAAGATAAACTCCAATCGCGTCGAAATATCTCCAGGGTCTCCTTTATTTTAATTGACAATAGATAACTTCGGCCGTATCGTATTCGCCTAAATAAATTCAAATGACTTAGAAATAAAACAATAGGATTTTGATGTTTCCATGCTTACCAAAAGATATCTAAAATTCCACAATAATTGTGGATTTAATTTTCAAGACTGCAATTATTGCAGTCTTAAAAATTAATTCAGGAAACTTCCTAAACCTTAGGAAGACCTCTAAAAAATTCAAGAACACGTGCACTTTCCATGAAAACTCAAAAATAATGAATGCCGCACGGAAATATCAATCGCAATTTCCTAAACCGGAAATATACGAATGGACGAAATTCAAGGAAGGCCAAAATTGAATTAAGCAAAAACGTAAAGTATGCAATCCAAATTGCTATCTTCAAAATTAAATTTAAAACAATTAGGCGTAAGAAGTCGCACGTTACATTAGGGGCATTAAGCACCCCCCCCCGCCGCGCACAATACCTTTAGGTAGTTAATAATGATAACTCACAATGTTCTGAAAATTGTTTAACCATCAAAACAGTAACATAATAAAGTATACAGTCAGTACAAAAAAGCTATCAACAGTCCCCCGCGCGCCGCCGAACAAAAACCATAATAGATATCTAAAATCGATAAAATCGATATTGTCTCATTATTATCAAAAATACGTTCTGTGTTGTCCGCAAACCTGGTTTTTATCAATACTTATATCTCCCAAGTCCATTAACGGTGCGTGCACGTTTTGCCTGTGAACTGTCATTTTTATTTCAGTTTCGTGTGTTCCTTATTTCTATTTTAATAATTCTAATACTATTTTAATAATTCTAATATACTAACAATTTCCTTTAGGCTAAAATAATCGTAATCAGCCGCTTATTAGGTAAGACAGTCAAATTACACAATTTTTATATGAATCAGAATACCAAGTATGTACTTTTAGGTTAGCATGGTATTCAAAATAGCTGAATCCGTTTATTTTTGATCCGAGGAACATGAAGATAGTTGCGTGTGATAGTACTCCTATAGTTCTTATTTCAATCAATTCCACAAGAAATTTCTTAACGAAGCAGTCCACTATGAAATCTTTAGTTAGCACGTACTTCGCATTGTTCGACATACCACGAAACAGAGAGCGTTTGTAAACAAAAGTTTAAATGCAGAGCATCTATGCTTATGGTAAACACTGTACAGGATGAATGGATACAAATCCCAACATTTCATAAGATGTTTGTTTCGTCAAACAAGTAATGAGCATAATGTTATTTTGTAACTGAGTTACTGAACATTTCCTTTGTAGCTCCTTTATACGGTTCGAGGCAGAAAGTGTGCAAAGAGGTACTATGTTGCCAGCATATTTTGAAAAGCGTCGACAATACTGTACATGGCTTAACATAAACCTCAATAATGATGACATTTTGCAGATGTGGTTCCATCTTAGTAGCTACTTAAACTCCCACAACTATTGTATGTAGTCAACCGAAAATCCTCATAAATATCTGTATACCTCCCATTTTTACATTAAAACTGTGTTGGCAAATTAAGCAATTATTGTAAGCAAAAATCTATGGTGTTTTTTACTCATTTATTGCGTTTCTTTATGTGCAGGTTAAGGTTTGTAATTTAAAAGTATGCTCATGATTTACAACAAAAAAACCAAAGACTCTAAGCATAATTACTTGACATTGTTATTAACAAGCATGCCACCATTTCTAAAATGTTCCCCTCTATTTGAATAATAAGAATTACTTTAGGGCACTTTAATAGTAAACGGACAAGAAAAACCCGGTATCAAGCGTCACAGTGAACTATTTTCGTTCGCACTATATATTTATAGGATTTCTGTAGTGTGTAGTTCTAACAAACTAATTTCCACAGTTTGTATTATACTGATATTGTTGCTCCAGAATATAATACCATATTTTGTTATTGAGTACACATACTCGTGGCATACACGAATTGGGTTTAGAATTACTATGTTTTGCTATTTGTTTCTTGCATTGCCACCGAAACAATACATAACTAAATATAATATTTTTATAATTTCAAGAGCACTCTAAGAGTCTTGTACAATCACCGTTAATTCTTCTTACATTAACAATCTTGAGGAACTGCTGTTGTACGACTAATCTATTAGTATCTCCTGAAACTATTCCTATGATACTAAGATCTTACGATCATCTTTATATTAAATTAAATTAAGATATTAAAACTCCATTGGAATCAAATACCCGATTTTGACTAATTCTCCTTGTAAATACTTCAGAAATTCCTATTGACAGATTAATCTATTAGTTATTCATATAGTAGGCGCTGAGTTAACTGTTACGGTTGACATTCAATTAGGATGTTGATAATTTACCATTATTCTAGTAAGATCTCGAGAAATGGTTATTGACTAATAGTTCTGTAAGATCTTGGGCTGCTGCTATTGACTAATTAATCTGCTAAAACGTAGAAAATGAATTTTGCAAATTCGCACGTAAGAGCTGCTGTTGGCAGATTATTTTACAAGGATCGCGAGAAATTATTACTGGTATTGTATTAGGGTCTTGAGGAATCGAATTTGGCACAGTCTTAAGATGTTGCAAATGTATTGGTGTTTCTGAAAATACGAATTTGTCTAATTCTTTTAGTATTTAGTAGAATTTGAGAAACTGCTGGTAACCGACGAATGGCGTTTCCAGAAATTGTTACTATATTAGGATCTTGAGAAATCTATTTTGACACATTCGTAAAAAGAGACCACTTCCACTTAAGAAATCGCTCTTGACTAATTCTTAAGTAACTGCCTATAAGGGTCTCAATGGTTTACTATTAAGATCTTGAAGTAATGATTTTGACATATTCTTAAATTAAGATCTTAAAAAGTTACTGCTGATGTACGATTACGATGTTAATAAATTACGAAATGCGTACTAACTAATAGTTATTAAGAGTCTTGAGCAGTTACTGTTGACTAATATATCTGCTTAAATCTTAGGAAAGGCATTTTACAAATTCTTACATAATCACTGATATTGACAGATTATTCGATCGAGATCTCGAGAAATTACTACTACTATTTTATTAAGATTTTCAGGAATCGAATTTGAAACAGTCTTAAATAAGATCTTGAGAATTAATTGGTGACATATTGGTACGTAGAAACCTTCCACCGTTGAACTTTTGAATAATAGCGCTTGTTCTAGTTCTTCTAGTGTTTGGTAGAACCTTGAGAATCTACTGTTACCTGATTAATCTATTAGCGTCTCCTAGAATTGCTATGATATTAAGATCTTGAGAAATCGATTTTGTCAAATTCTTGACTTAAGACCTTGAGATATTTCTGTTCGGAGATTATTCTATTCAGATCACGAAAAATTCTTCTACGATCAAGATGACAATAATTTACACTATCGCGGCATATACGTACTCACTAATAGTTATTAATGGTGTTGAGCAATTGCCATTGACTAATATGTCTGCTGGCATCTTAAGAAAAGCATTTCGCAAATTCTTACGTAAAAACTGCTATTGACAGATTATTCGATCAAGATCTGAAAAAATTACTACCACTATTTTATTAGGATTTTCAGGAATCAAATTTGAAACAGACTTAAATAAGATCTTGAGAATTAATTGATACATGAACATATTGGTACGTAGAAACCTTCTACCATTAAAATTTTGAAAAATTGCATTTGTCTTATTCTTCTAGTATTTAATAAAATCTTGAGTAGCTACCGTTGACTGATTAATCTATTAGTTTCTCCTAAAATTGCTATGATTTTAAGATCTTGAGCGTTTAGACACATTCTTGAATTAAGACTTTGTTATATTTCTGTGAGATCACGAAAAATTCTTCCACGCTCAAGATGATGAAAATTTACAGTATCACGACATGCACGTACTAACTAATAGTTCTTAA
The DNA here is from genome assembly GCA_014611495.1 of Limonius californicus. Classification (NCBI taxonomy): domain Eukaryota; kingdom Metazoa; phylum Arthropoda; class Insecta; order Coleoptera; family Elateridae; genus Limonius; species Limonius californicus. The sequence goes on from JABXWE010013273.1 coordinate 7,987, forward strand.
GGGTCTTGAGCATATGCTATCGACTAATTTATCTGCTGAAGTCTTATGAAAGAAATTTTACAAATTTATTCATGAAAAACTACTTTTGAAAAATTATTCTATCAGGATTTTGAGAAATTACTATTGCTATTTTATCAGAAGTACACGTACTGACTAATAGTTCTTAAGAGTCTTGAACAATTGCTATAGACTAATTTATCTGCTGAAGTCTTATGAACGAAATTTTACCCATTTTTTCATTAAAAACTACGATTGCAAAATTATTCTATCAGGATTTTGGGAAATTACTATTGCTATTTTATCAGGAATATACGTACTGACTGATAGTTCTTAAGAGTTTTAAACAATTGCAATAGACTAATTTATATGCTGAAATCTAATGGAAGAACTTTTACAAATTTTTTCATGAATTACTACTTTTGAAAGATTATTCTATCAGGATTTTGAGAAATTTTATTTATTTTTATTATCAGGAATATACGTACTGACTAACAGTTATTAAGGATCTTGGGCAATTACTATTGTCTAATTTATCTGCTGACATCTCATGGAAGAAATTCTAAAAATTCTTTCATGAAAAAATAATAATGAAAGATTTTTCTATCAGCATTTGGAGAAATTACTATTGCTATTTTATCAGGAATATACGTACTGATTAATAGTTTTTAAGGGTCTTGATCATTTGCTAGAGACTCATTTATCTGCTGAAATCTTATAGAAGAAATTTTACAAATTTTTTCATGAAAAACTACTTATGAAAGATTATTCTGTAAGCATTTTGAGAAATTACTATTGCTATTTTATCAGGAATGTACGTACTGACTAATAGTTACTAAGGGTCATGAGCAATTACTGTTGTCTAATTTATCTGCTGAAATCTTATGGAAGAAGTTCTAAAAACTTTTTCCTGAAAAACTTAGTCATGAAAGATTATTTTTTCAGTATTTTGAGAAATTACTATTTTATCAGGAATATCCGTACTGGCAAATAGTTATTAAGGGTCTTGAGCAATTACTATTACCTAATTTATCTTATGGAAGAAATTTTACAAATTTTTTCATGAAAAACTAGTTATGAAAGAATATTCTATAAGCATTTTGAGAAATTACTATTGCTATTTTATCAGGAATCTTGAGCAATTGCTATCGACTAATGATTCTGATAATAAGGCATTAAAGGTTATTTGCGAAAAATTCTTTTTGGGAATGTATGATTATACTGCTCAAAATATATTAGTTTTGAAAATAAAAAATTCGTCAAAGAATTTATTTAATTAACCCATTAAGGACTGAATTTATAAATTTGTGATATTATGAATATAATACCTTTATCTCTATTTCAAATAACACTATAAACATCAGTAGATCAATAAATTTGTTTGACAGCCTTCCATTTTGAAAATGACGGCCGTTCCATATATGGAACATTAGTCCTATAAGGGGTGTAAAGTATAGTACATAAACAGAACGTTATGTTTTTCGATTTAAATGTTTTATTATCCTAAAATGTGACAACAAATAAATTTATTTAGTATGAAAATGAATAAAATAGTCAATACATAGTCCTACGTTGCATTTTCGGCATTGTGTGTGCACAGAGCTACCTTTATGGTTCTGTCCTGCACATCGCCGGCGTTTATTGTGGGGTACATATTCAATTAGATGGTTTTTACCATCTAGGCGAATATCTGGAGATATTTTAGAATTTGTTGAATATGATGGTGGTCTTCCGGGAGACTCTGGTAAATTCTGAAATTTCTTCGGATAGGTCTGTACAATTTCTCTTCTGAAATTTAGCTGAGAAGTTTCTGGTTGATGAATTCTGTAGATTATCCACGCGTTTTGCCCAGCCGCATCTATAAACCAGGTGAAAATTGGCCACCACCATCTTTTCCCCCTTATAGCAATCCTGTAGACATTTATATTTGCGTCCATCTGGTCTGTGCCTCCCATGAACTTGTTGTACTGCTGTATGCAGTGAGGCCTCTTTATTGCTATTTTTTTTTCAGCCGCTGAATATCTCTGGGCGTTAGATAAAGGAAAAACGGGGTGTATGATTGACGCTACAGTTACAACTGAATTGTCCATCCATCTTGCAACCACAATTGGTACATTTTCATACACACATAAAGCGTAATCAAATTCACCACGTTTTGCCTTCTTCATTACCTTGACCTCGGTTATTGGACTATTGCGAGCAATTCTATTCTCTCGAACCGTTCCAGTACCATTATAGCACCTATGTTTCAAATATGCCAAAAATTTTACAGACGTAAATAAATTGTCAAAATTAAACTTATATGGGAAAAATTTTATATCTTTCGATATGTCATCAATTTGGTACAGAGCTGGCAACTCTGTTACCATATAGGGGGAAACGCCAAGAAATGCCGAAGAATCGTCGAATGACACGACGCCCTATGCTTCTGAAGCAGCGACAGGATTGATGATGATGATGTCATCAATTAGTTGAATTAGCGGTGCAGTTGCTTTTCCAAATTCTTTCTGATGGTTCTGGTTGGAATTTGGTATTGCTCCTTGATAAATTTCAAAGTTGATCAAATATTCGTTCTTTAAATTTATGCACCAACATTTGTACCCAAAACGTATGGGTTTTCCCCGAATAAATTGCTTACATCCATGATGCCCGTAATTTTCAATCATACTTTCATCGTAAGAAATTTGTAAGGAGGGTATAAAATTTTTTTCGCAATTTAGCCATTCTGTCCTTGGAATCTAGTTTTGAGTTGTTGGCATAATGCACAAATCTCATTATTTCATTAAATCTATCACGTCTCATAGCTTTGAACACAGCATTATTTCTGAGATCTTCTCCACAATCCCAATAGCTTTTCTTCGAGGGTTTTTTGTAGTATCCTGACTGAATCTTCGTCTGATAACTCTCTATTTTCTGGTGGTTCAATATAAACTGCTTGCACCCTATCATTGGGTTCAAAATCTTCCCAAAATTCATCACTTTCTAACAAATCTGCAATCTGCTGAACAGTTAACCTGAAAACAAATGCAGCATTGCAATAGTATCCCAAAAGCCTAATGGGTTAAAGTGCTACATAGCATCCCCATTATGAAATCCTTAATTTCCCTGTACCTATGGTAATTATAATGTGAATTCCAATATCAAGATTGCTAAACAAATTTCCCTACGCCACTGCGTATGTTATGGCTGCCGCGTTTAGTTATTTATTATTATTTTATTAATATGGTCTCATACTACTATTACTGTAAAATTCCATAAACAGTACCGAAAGAACTTGCCAAAGTTAGAACCAAGGTCGCATGGTGATACTTGTGAGAGTTTAAGTAGTAAAAAGCCCCAACAAACACAGCGAGCGTGATGAAACTATGTTATTGTTTTATGCCTCGAGTGCGAATAATAAGAGTCAAACAAGATCATAAAACGAGACAAATTTAGTCGACATGCTCGGTTGAGCGAAGCATTTTTATAGCGCAAGTGGGGCAGTAGTGTAAATTTAGTAATAAAATAAAAAATAATACGCGCTTTTATGTGCAAAGCCATAATTCTTCCCAAATGAAGCATATTGGATTTATTTTTGCGGGTCACGATTTTTCTTATTTTACGTGTTTTCGTGCAGTGCACCGCATTCGCAAAATGTTTGAATTCGTGCCAATGAAAAGCAAAATACAAACACAATGTTTACGTTCGGTGCTGCTACAAAAATACCTATTTATTGTAGTAATCGCATCCGCTGCAAAAACCGTTTTCGAATACAACTCGTGGATTTTTTCGTCTTGATTTGTTTTTAAAAGAAACACTCAACGTCCTTGTTGCTCAGCCAAAAACATTTCGAAGCACGGTTGCATGCGGCTTCTTAGTATACCAACACTTAATTGTAGCAGATGATTGTATCGCGGCCATATGCTGGAAGTCTGCGGACTTTTTTGCGTTAGAATGATGAACGTAGGACTCAAAGAACACCATAATTTAATAGGAGACCGAACAAAAATGATACGTCTTATGTATGTAATGATGTAATTCAATTGCTATAGCTAATGAAAGTTAAGTAATTTCACTTTAACCACATCTTTACAACGTACAGCATGGTATAGTGCTTTCACTTAAGATTTCGAAAGCAAATTGTTCATAATGATATAAACAAATACGTAGAGATTGCAACAAAAAGCAGATGGGCTTGCGTTGACCATAAGCCTTAAAGACTATGAACGTCGAGACTGGAAGGTACAGAGGTCCACTACCTCCTTTTCATCAGCGAGAACGGTACATTTTACGGATTTGCACACCCCATAATAGGATTTTAATTTTCTGATTTATAGAACTATAAAACCATATAAAGGGGCTGCTGAAGTGCTTTAAATTAGCTAAAATAAGCGTTTCCAATTGGCACAGTAACTATGTTCATAGGCGCTCTTTCTACATACAGTTTTCTTTAGTTCATATCCAAGATTGTAATGAAGTAAAGAATTAACGGTAAATTGATAATAACTTATTATAAAAACATTACCAGACTGGTGAAAATCAGTATACGTTCATTATGTACAGGGTTATTCAAAAGAAGACTACATTTTGAAGTTGCATCACTTTTTTAAAACTCAACGGATAAGCAAATTTATCAAAATAAGTTTCTTAATAACCGTTCAAAAGTCATTTTCGTCCCTATTAAATTTTTAATTCACTCACAGTTTGCTGTGTTTTAAAATGGTTTTGACAATACAAGTTAAAATCGGTCTTATTCAGTGTTATTATGAATATCTAAATACTCCTAAGACTATCGACAAACTGAAAAATTCAATTTCACAACAAATTGAAGATATTCATCTAGATCTACTGAAAAATCCCGTTCACAACACAGAATTGTTGCTTGCTGAAGAACGAAATAGCAGACATATTCAACATTTAAACTAGTTTCAAGCAAACACTATTGTTTTGCGAGTACAAATGTGTTTTCCATTTGCATATCCGTTGAATTTTCAGAAAGTTATGGAACTTCAAAACGTAACTTTTTTTTAATACCCTATCATCATTGGCCGCTTTTCCGTTCCACTGCTACGTATCGGCCTCTTTTCTGCCAAGTGTTTCTCCTCAGCGCTAAGGTAGAAACACGGGGGACCTACAATTTAAAGTCAAATCAGAACGACAGGATTCCAGAGAAGGTTTTTAGAATTAAAATCCCACGATTGCAAGCCAGATTGGGAAATTGTGTGTGGTGGGTTGCAGACACGATTTTTATAAATCTGCATAGTGTAGCGGACCGCATTTGCCATTATGTTTATGGTTAGATTATTACAGACAGTTGAACTTTGGGACATTATACTCATAATTTTAATTGTTAATCTATACTCGCATAAATATTTCATTTTAATGAACTGCTAATGAATTTTAGTGGCATTTGAAAATTTAAATTATTATTTATTAATTTATGAGGGCTACAAACAAAATAAACATCAACTTTCATATACAATGAATGGAATTATAAAACAACTACCCATTCGATAGTTAATGTTATAATTCCATATTTAAAGTATTTCTTTTCAGCGTTTACTTGCAGCTATTTATTGCAGGTAAATAAGTTAACAATGTGACTTCGAAGTAGTTGATGCCAAGTACGTAATATATGCAATAACAGCTGACTTTAGTGCGGTCTGTTGTTGTGATAAATGTTGGTTTGGAATAGCCATAACTTGCCTAAATTATTACTTTTTTGTCGAACTAAACCCTCATGTGTGATATCCCACGCATGGACGTGTTAGTTAAATACTAAATAATGGTACTTATTTATTTAGTTTGGTTCTTCGGATTTTTAACAGCTAATTAACTTATTTTTACGAAAATTATTAGTTCCAGAATTAATGGGGCCATAAAATTCGTGTTGTTCCTAAAAATGGGTGGACGTGCAGTGGATTCTCACGATCGCGCAACCCTTTTGGCCGGTAAAAGCAGAAGTAAGTTATTCTGAAGAATTATTCTTGATCTAAACATCAAGAAGCTCAGTTCCTTTACAAGTTCCCTTAACCCTTCACCTGCCAGCGCTTTGAGGTATCTCGGTAGCTACGGCGTCCCTTGACGATTGCGCTTCGAGGTATCTCAGCAGCAGTTTCCAGTTCCTTAATAATTCACCTTGCACCTTCAGAAAAACACCCTGCGCACCAGCCTATAACTGTATCTTCAGTATTTTGTTTTACTGAGCAAATAGTTTAAATTTCCGAAGGAAATCGATATACTTGAGATCACGTCGCACTACCTCGGCTAAGGTTCCCTGCACTTTCCTAGCTTGAACAGGTGAATACCGGAGGTAGTTAAGTTGCACTGTCTGCAGGTAATATTGACGTTAATAAAAGTACTAAACCTCTCTGGTGTTTTATTTCACGTATTTAGCTCCACTACTCTAGATCCGAACCTATGACGATCACGACGAATCACGACGAACAAAAGATAAACACAACACAAGGGTCCGTAACGTTACAATAGAATGTGGTGATAGCCCAGTTGGTAGAGCGCTCGCTTTCTGAGTAAAATAACCCTATATTTGAACTAAATTTAATTAATTTTTCACCTTCCTAGACCTTCCTACATTCTTTAAGAAGGTAACTGCGACAACCTTAATGCCAAGATACGAGGCTTATTGGAAAATTAATGTCCGCCGTAAAACAAAAATGTAAATTCAGAAAAAAATTATACTTAAATCTTAGATGTTCTCCTAAACTGTTTCTTTATATAGTCACCATTCGAATTTAAACACTTATCATAACCTCGTATAAGTGTTGGTATACCTTCGTCATAGAAGGTTGCCGCCTGTGATGAATTCCAATTTTGTACCACCGCTTTAAGGTCGTCGTCGTCGATAAAATGGTCGTGAATTCTTAAAAATACCGAAATTCGAGGAAGAGGTCGCTAAGTCAGGCCCGTACGGGAGTAGTAAAAAAATTCATAATTGAATTGCCCAATGAGCTGTACCGCGCGAGCAGCAGCGTGTGAACCAGCGTTATCGTGCAAAAGCACAACTTCACAAGTCAGTCATCCTCGCCTTTATTTCTGAATCGCCCTTTTCGACTTATTTTATATCTGCATTAATTGGCGTACCACGTTCCAGGAAGTCAACCAACAGTACGCCTTCTCTGTGCCAAAACAGTAGCCATAAGCTTTCAATTCTGGAACGTCTGCTTGAACTTGTTGGCTTTGTGGGAACCCTAACATCTCCATTGGGTTGATTATTGCTTGTGTACGAAATCCAGGTCTCGTTGCCACTCACAATGTGATTCAAGTACTCATCGTCATCAGCTCCGTAGCGATGCAGGAAACCTAGTGCAAAGGTCACAATGTTTGTAGTATTGTAGCCTGTTCCTGACAATTTCATATAGTATCGTAAGTGATATTTGAGAAAAACTTAAGTCCATTTCCGGAATCGCGAAACGCCGATGATCCCGAATTTTATTGTTTAGTTTGTCCACAAGATCGTCATTGACAGCAGAAGGTTCTCCATCGCGCACGTTTGTTCGGCCCTCACTAAAATTCTGACCTTTCCTTCACGCATGATGTCTGGAGCCTAAACCTCACATATGTGACAGTAAATTTTGCCAGGGTTTTCCTTCTTTGCATAGAGAAAACGAATCGCAGCGCGCTCTTCACTCTTGGAATATTCAATCGTAATATTTACGTTAGCGCTTTATTAAACAATGTTTATTATTTATTATTGTAACTACATACAGTACACGCCCTTAATGCGATGACATCGGGACTCGTTGTTTTTGATAACACTATAGCCGATTGATAATAATAAACGGAAAAACCGTTCTTTCGTTACAACGAAATGTTGTTTTCCTTTTGCGTTTCATCGCAAGTTCTTCCACTTTCTGGTGGATCAATGGGCATATTCACTGTTATTAGCAGATTCTACTTGATCGTTTTTCCCAGCGCTATTTCTTTTAGTATTTAAATCGTGATTTATCTTTGCAGCATATTCTATTGCAACAGTTTTTTTTTGTAATTTTGCATAAAACATTGTGCTGCTGCATTCCACTCGCTTATTTTCGGCAGCTTTTCATCTGTTGTAAACGGTTATTTCTTCTAAGATAAGATCACATCTTTTTCTTACGTCAGCCATTGCAAAGGGTTAGAATAGAACGGAGTTAGCTGCTGCCAACCAGCATGTAGGCTGTAAACTTACGAGAGCGAGAGGTATGGTACCACTCGAGCTTGAAAATACAACCAAACAATGCATAACAACAAGATGGTTGCTCGTGAAGGAAAAACTACTGAGAAAAATTGATGATGATTTCTATAAACGATGGTTTTCTTGTGTAGTTGTATGCGTTCGGGCCTTACTTTGTGAAAGTGATAACAATAGCCGAATGTTAACATTAACCGTGATTCCAGTAAGCAAATGCACTGTATTGTATTATTCTATACAACTGAATAAAATGACAAACCGGTAAAGTGACGGGTAGGTAGCTCATCGACCACTACAGCACCCCCACAACGCACCAAATTGCCTACGCCATTCGACGGGAATGTATAAACGACTCTTACTTTCTGAGTAAACCTTGTATTATAAATACTATATTACATTTTCTAAACATTAGAACAATGCCAACACTCAGTAACCCATTTTTGTAGTTTAGCATAATGAACAGACTACTACAAGCTACTCTTTCTCCAACAACAAACAAGATCAATTACTTTTATTTTCAGTGAAATAAAGACAGGTATATCGTGGATTGGCTACAAAAAATGCTTTTGAAATCCCAAGCTAGTTTAGGATCCCCCGAAGCAACAGATTTACATCTGCCTGTAATTTATTGAACTGCTACAAAAATATTTACATTAAAAATCCACTAAAATGGAAATACCTCAACTGATATTTCTTATTCATTTATTGCACTTTCCCGTGTTTTGTAAATACACTCACACACTCACACGCATACACGCACACAAACGCATCACACACCCATAGCTCACTTAAGCGATCTCGGGTATAACAAAATCTTTGTATACTGTATTGTATTGCAAAAAATTTTAAAGTTAAAGTTTAAATATTTAATTTGCGCTGATTACATGATAATTTACCACGAAAGGTTTCAGCAATACAGTGTAAATAAACCCTAAAATTATTTAATTTCTCTAGAATTGACATGCAACTTTGAATCAAATCCTGTAAAAAAAATTGTACGATCAGAAATTCACATTTAAAGCACGAAAACCAATTAAAGATCAACCATCTTTAAAAAATCGAATCAATAGCGTAATTAACATCTATAACATGTATTTGCCTTATTATAATAGACAATAGTTGTTTTAATATAATTTAAACGTTAAAGTAGCAGCTTAAAAGTGTTGTGGCCAACCAGAAGCATGTCATCGATGTTCGGAGAGCGTTACCGTACGTATTTACATTTGACTGCTAATAAACAGTTTTCATAGAATTATAGCCAATAGTTTGTTGTTTCTCAAATAATGTGAGGTTATACATATAGCTGCACGACTAGTTTTCGATTAGCTTAAGCCGTTGCGGGAATCTTAAACCACCCGGCAACTCAAAATTAAATGCAACATTTTACCTCTCCAAATCATTATATCCTTCTCCATGTCCTTTCCAGGGCCGAGGGCCGTCTACCTAAACGCTAGAAAATGAATTGCAGCCAATGTAAGAGGCAATGAGTATAGTATACAACACAATAGTTTTGTTCCAGTCTTAGCATGATTCTGATTTCATTAGATAAATACTAATATTGGGGTTGTATACATAATATTGTTAAAGAATGTATGTAATAAGGTGAAAAAATTTCAACAAATTAAGTCTACTTAAACATAGATTTAATCGTCTTTTTGCGCTACTTTTAGCAAGTTTTTATCAGCAGTTGTTGTAACTTTTCAATGATTTTTTACTTCATAGCAATTTCAGATTTGTTATCTACTAGTTTAAAGAAACAACAAGTTGAACTGTCATCTATTAAGGTAGCTACGGTGACAATAGAAAACGCTAATTTTAGCTTATTTTGGGTCATTTTAGTAGCCACTTCAGGCATTCTAGTGACGTATCCATATCCCCTTTGCGCCTATTCAGTAATTTCTAAATTTTCCCATTTTTTCCAGGAAAAAGGAAAAATACCTCTAATGCTTTTATTGTTACTATCGATTTTTGTAATATAATCAGAAAATAATGAACGTGTCCCATTTCCATAGTAACAAGAATGGCTGATTTCTAAATGTTTCATTGCATGGAACCATTACAAAATTATAAGTAGGTAACACTTCTAAGCAAATCAGTACAATATTTTAAAAACTACGGTTTGCATGACAAAAATAAGTTTCTAGCAAACGTTGTTGCAAATGGGTTCAGTAAATAGTATGAATGAAACTATTCAAAAGACCAGTAATTCTCATGCCATTGCGAAAAAATGTTAAATAATTAGCAAACAAAGTCGGTATAATTTACACACCGTACATGCAATATTTGTGTTCTTCATAAATGCTCATTACTCAACAGCCAACAGAAGCGTACTAATGTAGACAGAACCTAATAAAATTAGAAAATCCATATACAGTTAAGTCTTTGAGACATTTTCTATCTTACATTAAGAGCGTTAAAAGCAAAACAAACACTTAACCGTTATTAATTTTATTAACTTGTACATTGAAATCAGTTTAACCAGTATATGTATTCTGATATTTAATTTAAACCAGTCTTGCAACTGCGGGGGTCTTCTGGAGTTGGATCGTCTCATAAATTTATAGTGATTTCAAGGATTTTTACAGAAGGAAAGTTCCTATTCCGTACCTTCATCTAACACCGACTTGCTTTGTAACTTACAAGGACATACTTGTGAATAGACAGCACCACCCATCATAGAAACACAAAAGGTTTTAAATGGGCAATTAAATTCCGATAATCTGAATTTAGATGCACACAACAATGTATACGCAACAAAAAACGTTTTAGAGACATATTATGCATGGTAAAATCTTAAAGCCCTCAACCAGCATACTTAATACCAATACCTTCACATGCATGGCAATAAACGGAAGATCTTTGGTTGATGGTGCCTACACGTTTATAAACAGACAAACATTAGTATGTGGTTAGTAAGTGAATGTCGACATGCTCAAACGCCAACTTTTGTACATGCCTTGGATATAAAGCAACTTCTTTGTGAATGTGAAAACGGCTCATTATTTGTTTTCGGAAATCTATGTGCTCCTCAATTACCGTACAAGGATTACATTCTTTATAACAACTGACATCCTGTATACATAAACATGACATGAGTAAGCTTTATTTTAGTTGTGAGAAAATATCGGTGGGGTCTACACATAGGGACTTGAAAATACCAAAAAGGAAACAAAAGCGATAAAAGATGTACGTACTACAATGACTATTAATTCTCTATTTTTAGTTAAGCCAGAAACAACAAAGAAAGAGCAGAAAAAGATATCAGAGTAGTTAATTTCAAAATGGATTTATAATTAATTTTCCAAATCATATCTCAATTTTGTACTAGCAAAGTATGTAACCTGATTTTCAATGTTATACAAAATTGATAATGTAACATCACTTACAATCAAGCGAAGATCCTAAATATTAATCGAGATTTTTGAGAATAAATTACGCTGGCACAGTTGTACTGGTAGTAATAGTAACGGTAGTAGTAGTGGCACTAGTGGAGGCAATAGTGGTAGTACAGATACTACTAGTGCTACTAGTAATACCAGCGGTGGTATTAGTATTAACGTGGGTAGTACTGCTAGTACTGGTAGTGGAGGTAATAGTATGTTAGTAATAGTACATGTGGTAGTGGTGTTAGCAATAGGAGTTGTGGTAGTAGTGATAGCAGTGGTAGTAAAGGTAGTAGTAGTGTTAGTAGTTGTAGTAGTAGTAGTAGTAGTAGTAATAGTTATAGTAGTAGTACTAATGGTAGTAGTGATAGTAGTAATTGTAGTATTGGTAGTAGAGGTAGTTCAGGCAGTAGTCGTAGCGTAGGAATTGTAATATAAGTAACAGTAATAGTGTTGATGATAATAGTGATAATATGGGTGATGGTGGTAGTGATAGTATAGTTAGTAAGGGTATTTGTGATAGTAATGGTGGTACTACTGGTAACAGTAGTGGTGGTAGTAATAGCAATAGTAGTGGTGGTAGTGGTGGTGTGAGTAGTAATAGTAGTAGTAATAGCAATGGTAGTAGTAGTGGTGGCAGTAGAAGCGAAGTGGAGTAGGAGTAGACGTAGTAATAGAGTACTTGTTATACTGGTTGGATAACCTTGGTAGTACCATTAGTACTATCACTACTACTAGCAGAGGTAATAGTAATAGGTGGTAGTGGTAGTAATTTTAGCAGAGGTAATAGAAGGTAGACCAGAAAGAAGAAGGTCGAGAATGAGATGGAAGGGCAAGATCGACAGGGACGCTAGACAGCTGGTAGGAGTGGCAAATTGGAGAAGGCCAGCAAGAGATAGAGAACATTGCAGGCGACGGCTACGGATGATCAAATTCTAATGAAGATTGTAGTACTACGCGAAGAAGAAGAAGAGGTAGTACCAGTTATGGTAGTAGAGGTATTATGGGTAGTAAAGGTAGCAGTGGTCGTACAATTACTGGGAGTACGGGTAGTAATAAGAATAGTAATCCTTAGAGTGTGAGTGTTAAAAGTGATAGTAGCGGTAGTACTATTAGTACTGGTTAGCAGTGGTAGTAGTAGTATATTTAGCAAATACCAGTGACATGCAAATTCTTGTAAAATATAATACAAAAACAAACAGAACTAGCTTGTAGTAGAAAAGGTTAAAATTTAAATATTCTGAAAAATAGAAGAAACACATATAGCTTAAAACAAACGTGAAGGTATAGCCCAGTAGTTTATTACAAAAAGGAACTTGTGAAGGCATTTACACAATGAACAGGTTATCAAAACATATTCCTCCAATGTGTAGAAGACATTTTCAGTTTTCAGTCAATTATTTCTTTATTATATATTTAAACACTGATGGCGATTTACGTAATTTAACCGAATCCAGTATTCTATTGAAAATCTTTATCATTGACAACCTTTTTGTCCTACTGCTGGACATCGGCCTCTTCTTCAACTTCAAGGGAAGGTTTTTAGCTTTAACATCACACGGTTGCAAGCCCGATTGGGAAATTGTGTGTGGTGGTTTGCAGACAAGATTTTAATAATCTGCATAGTAATGCTTAGGTTTCGAACCCAACCCAGATTCGACGTTTTACTCAGAAAGCGACCGTTCTACCAACTGAGCTACCACCACACACAACACCACCACGCTATACATGTACGAAATGTTGTATACATTGGTTAATGAAAAATCTGATCATAGTTTATTTATTATTTTTGTATTATATGAATTAAGTTCTTCCTTTGGAAAGTGTAAATCAGTACTTCATAGATATATGCATAATCTTATAATTTTAAAAATAGTTTCACAGTTGCATACTGCATCATTTACAGACAATCTGGTCCAAACAAATGACATGTTACAATTCTTAACCAAGCTCGAGTATTTTTTCAAATTTAAATACATGTAACGCCAAAACTTTAAGTAAGTTAACTTAACGAGTAAAAATTAAACAAATCTTACACCGAATTAGTGTGAGAAAAGCAGGGGTTTCCGTTCATTACTATTAGAACACACAATTAACTTGAAGTTATTGAGTGTCAGGTATATGATATTTCGGCCTAAGGAAAGAGGCGTCTAGCAAAGTGTACGTTAAATCCCATTGCTTTAAACAATTAATGCCTTTTTTCACCAATGTTCAAAGTTACTGTGGAAGATCGCATAAAATCAAAATCCTCACATATTATGAAAACAACAGTATTGCATATGCACTTTATTTTTAAAATTCTATTTTCAAAATAATTTTTTCGAGGTACTTGTGTAATATAACTTATATAAAAAAAATTAAACTCAACGCTTCAGCTGTATGTAACCTGTCAACACTACATTGAGTAAACACACTTACACATATAACCTAATAATAGAGAAAATAGTAGAACAATTGGAAAGATCTCAATGAAGGGCAAGGGGCTGTAAAAGTTAGATTTTTGTAGTACTCAAAGATACTGAAGTTTAATTTTTTGTATAGCGTAATTATCTTACTTTTAGTAACTGTAAAGTAATTTAGATTTTATACGTAGGCTTAACATAATTATGTAAAAAAATGCAATATATGTATGCAAATATGTAGCTAAAGTATTCAAAATACGCACTAAAAAACTTTTTCTCGTATAAATTGCAAGCACAAAAAGTGAATTAATAGTAGACATATATTTCTTAGTTGCAATCTGCACATTTATTTAAATTAATTACAAATGCCGAGTGCATTTCATAACCACATGAAAGTGATTATCAAAGGTAAATTTATACCTATTACCTATGAGAATAATTTTGTAATGTGACAAACTCGTTACCACATACATATTCAATGTTAGTTTGAACCACTGAAGTAATCCGTTTTGTAACTCTTTGTAGCTTCTCCAGAAAATATTTTTTAGTTACTTTAATTTTTGTCGGTATGGTTCGCTATATAAATCGTATTTGTATGATAGTGGTCTTTTTTATTGCAAACATATGAACAGGATGCCCAGACATGACTAATACTTTTCAATACGTAACGACAGTCGCATAGCCAAACGCTGTTGGTGACGATCAAACAGTCACCAAAGTTAAGTAAGGCAGGCTCGGGTCGGTGCTAGAATGGGTGACCTGTTTAGTGGACAAACAACTGCGACCGGCCGTGCTTCGGAGGGCACGTCAAAGCCGTCGGTCCCGGTTCCCACTACTAGTCGTTAGGTCAAGTCAGAAGCGCTAAAGCGATCTAAACTCTAACCTAGAGAACGTCCGCGATACTTTTAGAAAACTTGACTTCAGGCTTGAATTATTTCATAATTTTTAAATAAATGGCTATTTCAGAAATGAAATATTGGGTATTTATTACATTGTCATAGTTAGTTGTTTCTCAAAATGTTTGGTTCTATATGTAAAAGTTCGACAACTGAGAACCATACAGTAATTATATTAACTCAGTCAATGGTTCTATTTAGAAGAAAAAAATTTAGAAACTTTTACAGAAATTTTTAAATTAAATTTTGAAACAATTAAAAAAGTTGGTTTTTCAGTTCTGCCGCTTCCTCTTACTCTGTCGTACTTATTATTCAACAACGGACTCGCGAAAAAATATGATTATCTCCTTGATAGTTCCAAGGCAGTTTCGAATTTCTGGGATAATGTTTAAATCGTTCACGACAAGGATTAGCTTGTGCGAGGAGCAATGGAAATACAAGGCTTTATTGTACTTTCGCATCAAGATCGCTTGCACAGCCCCTTCTTTCCCAGACATGGTGGAACATGCGTCGAAGCCTAGCCCCACACACTTATGAGGGTCTAGATTGAAATTTGTCACAAAATCTTTAATGGCTTTAGCAATACTTTTGGCATCAAGCCTTTCAAACTCTACAAAGCCAAAAAATTCTTCTTCGATTGTGTTGGCCTTTTCATCGAAGACACGTAATCCAATAGACAGCTGTTCTTTGCCCTAAATATCCGTGGTTTCGTCAGCCAGAATGCTGTAAGGGTAAGCTTCATTCACGATTTGTTCTCTGACTGTAGTGCCACATAGATCAATTATTTCATTATGTATAATAGGTTATGGGTATAAGGCGATTTTCAGTCTATGCCAAAAATGGTGTTTTAATTGTGAATTACCTGCTTCAATGCGTAAACGGCATAAGTATATAAGGACGCCTTCATCCAAATTTTTGCTTCTGAGAGATAAATCATGTGTGCCGGAAAAAATGACGCAGGAACCTACTGAGGACAGTACTTTTTGTTTTTTTCTATTAATTTTCGCGAAGACTGGTAAAGTAGGATGTTCACTGGAACGGCCTCCATGAACGATTTTCCAGATTCCATTGCAGCCTTATGCCCCTGGGTCTATACATGTGCTTTGCAATAATCGTGCATGTCCTTCTACTTAGTGAAAGGTCTGATGATAAAAGAACCACAACCACCTCATCATGCTGGCTGACGGCGGAAACAACACACAATATTTACAGAAAGTACCTTTGAGTCGCCTTGAGTAAGCCAACTGTGGTGAATATGTGTCCAGCCATTGGTGATAGAATTTTCTCTTGAGGCGTTTGGTATCTGCCGCAAATTCGTAGTTCTTCGAACGTACCCAGCCATTTTCCAGAAGATGCTTTTTCTTATCAACCGGCTTAGTAGTCGCCACGCCGACGATACTTCCAATACCATTTTCATGATAATCGTCGTCTTCAGTTTTACTTTGACTGTCTGGCACCGTTGTTTGAACCATAGAAGAAGGCCCCGCTGTCGCAGTGTCTGAATCAGAGGATGGTTGTACTTTCTCGTCTTCGTCGCTGCTGCTGCTGGTGGTGCTGGAACTTTTCTTTCGTTTTAAATACTTTCCATTATCCATTTTTGTATAATTTGTAATAAAGTAGATGGCACGAAGCAACAAACTTTACTGTCGTAAAAATTGCACACACTTGTGACCCTTGCGTGAATGTAACTTAACTACACTGACTCTAACCAAAATTCGCGCGCTCTTATATATGTACGAGGTAAATAGCTTCCGAAATATTCTCGTTGTTGATGCGTCGTGAAATGAGACGATATTATTCCAGAAAGCTCGTTGTTGCCACGAGCTAACTATACATCCATCTGTGAGAAGTCATAAAAACTTCTAACAGATGGCGCGAGGGTCTCCATTTCCTAATTAGTTTCTTCTAAAATGTTGACATACCAACAAGCTACCTATTAATCAATTTTTCAAAAATTTTTTGTTTATATTTTTTTGTTGCCTAACACCTAACCCCACAATTTTGTTTGCAATTATTTTGTTTCTAAATCCATATGTTATTCTATTATTTGTAATGGCACTTTTAATTTCGGCGAACTTTTTTATATTATTGCACTTTTTGTTTCGACGAACTATCTTGTTTTATCTTCACTGGATGTAATTAAAAACATTTATTTCATTATTTCTTGCAGAATAATAAAATTCAATTATTTGACGTTTAATTTTCACTTGTCAAATCAAAACATCACACTAACGAGCGACGCCGCTATAAACAAAACACAATCAACCACGCTAGCTCCAATTCCTGCCAAATTCGTAATTTTCTGGATAATTTTCCAAATTTCACATT
>JABXWE010013274.1:0-27662 GCA_014611495.1 Limonius californicus
GCCTTCGGGGGGGGGGGGGTGTAAAACTTGAGCAATCCCTAGATGTAGTGGTGTAGTTGTTACAGTTGCTTATCTCGAAACCGCTTGCTTTTGGCAGATTTTTCAATATTGCGTCATACGACAAAATTTCCCAAATCGGTATTTAAGCGATATTTTCGGAATTTTTGGGAAACCGAATATTCCCCTTTTTCGGACGTACCGTGAATGGTATCGCAGAAAGCGAAAGTAATTACCTATCAACAAATCACACTAATTCGGACGCCGGAGGATAATTTTAAATCTGCGTAACACTCAGGTCGAGAGCTGGAACCTGACTCCTGTATTTTACACGCACTTAACAGTGGGAAGATTCGGATAAATGCTGTGTTTGTAGAAAGATATATAAACATCGCGCATACAGGGTGCGTTCCATAAAAAAGGTCGAACGTCACGATGTGTCATATTATTTTCAAGTTCGAGGCGATTTTTTAAATTTGTTTTGATGGCAGTCAATTCGCATAAATATGATGTAACAAATGTCACCAAAGACTGTATAGTTTGTAAGCAAGCTCTGGGAATTCTTGCTTTCTTCTGGTCCAAACATGTTCTATATTCTGGGACAAGAAGTCTAGCTTCAATATTCATTCACATGATATTTCAATAAGATATTCTTTCATATTTGTTTAAATTTCAGCTTGTTCAACGAAATTGTCTATAAACGGATTCAGTGTCCACCTGTGATTGTCATAGCTGTTTTGAATTTCTTTGGGGAAATAGCCAATGAACTATGCTTTTAAACTGTGTAAACTAACTTGTATATCTGCAACCATGTGCTCAGAATTGATCGTATTATCATCCTTAACTAAGTCTTTCGTGAGTTCTTGAACGCACTTGAATGAATCAAACTTCTCTTTTCCAACTGAAGTCTACCAGAAATTAAATTTCTTTATAAATCTGTTAGTTTTGTCGCGCTTTAAAAAAGTTTGGGGACCGCTGGTATATGTGTATCTTAATCTTATTTGCCTCATCTATAGTTCGTTAATGTTGTGAGTTAAGCTGTATGTTTGCTTATATTATTTCTTAATATATAAGTTAAGTGCCTAAACGTTCTGAGAATCTTTAAATAACTGTGAAATTGCAATTGCCTTTACTTAAAAATTTTGTCACTTGGCTGTTTATCATCTTGTGTAAAGGATATTCTCCAAGAAGAATGGCAGTTTTAGTTAGTGTCAAAATAAACGAAGCGGTAAATATGCTTTGGAACATAATGACCTACATTAGGTACCCGATAGGTACTTTCCACTGCAACTTGAAAACTTGACTACGCCAATTTATTTAAGCTGTTGTAAAATATTGTTTTATTAATTAGGTTGGACAGAGGTATGGGGGTAGCTCGATTATGAAACAGCCCCTTCAACAACAAAATGGGATCTCAGAAGTACAACAAAATAGTATTTATCAAGGGCTTGGACAAGAAAATGGCCAAATTCCCTTACAAGCCATTCAACAACACTTAGTTCAGCAAATGACTGCTAGTTCAACGAAAACCAAAAATCAGAATATTGATCAATCAAACGTACAGTTCAGTGTACAACCTTTGATCAAACCTTTGCAACAAGCTACTAGGAACCAACCGGTGCAAGCAGTGGCACCCATTGTATACAGTTTCAGGCAACCTGACCTTTTGGCAGGGAAGAATAAGTCAGTGCAAACCAAGAAGCTGTCGTGGGAAAACGGGGATTTTTTTGATGACGACGACTTCGCAGATATATTAGGGTATGTATTTACAGTGTGTCGCATTAAAAACCAAGTAAACCTATACTTTTAGACGTAATATACAGTGATGTTTAAAAGTCCAGCATAACCCTAATTGATAATTGATTTTAAATTGTAATACGCAGGTTTCCCATAATTTCACTGACTACCTTCTACTGATTAGTTGTAATTAATCTATCACTAATACCATTGCTAATTATCTTCTTAAAATTCTACATAAAAGATTAAAATAAGACTTTCCTAGCCGATTCCTATAATTGGTTTATTCTCTTACAAGGCTTATTCGGAAATTAAGAGCTCGTAAGAGGCCGTAACACAAACATGTAAAATAAAAAAAATTATGCTTAAATCTTAGTTACAATTTTGGTGGTACAATTTTTTGTACACCTTTGAGTGCTTCCGCAAAAAACGTTCAAAAATTTACAATTGAATTGCTCAATGAGTTGTAAAGCATGAGCTGCCCCGTGTCGTCGAGTGGTATCGTGCAAAAGCACGACTCCAGGAGTCAGCAACCTTCGCATTTTGTTCTGAATTGCCCTTCTCAGCTTTTTTAAGGTCCTAGTCTCGCCATACACGTCTACATTAATTGTCGTACCACGATCCAGGAAATCAACCAACAATAAGCTTTTCCTGCCCTAAAAAATGGTAGCGATAATCTTTCGGTTCTCGAACGTTTACTTGAACTTTTTGGCTTTAGTTTTCTGTTTATTTCCACTGCATTAATTTTTGCTTGGTTTCAACATTTGTGTAGCTATTGAAAGTCTCGGCGCCAGTCACTATGTGATTCAGATACTTATCGCCATCAGTTTCGTAGCGATGCAGGAAGATCAGTACAGAGACAATTTGCTAATTTTTTTGAACATTCGTTAACATCTTTGGCACCCACCTCACACAACGTGTGTGGTACTGTAGCTTGTTCGCGACAATTTCATACAGTGCCATATGTGAAATTTAAGGCAAATTTGCGACCATTTCCAAAATCGTAAAACGTAAATCTTCACACATTTTCTTGTTCCCTTTACCACAAGATCGTCGTTGACAGTAGAAGGTCTGTCACTTCGTTGCTCATTGTGCACGTTTGTTCGGCCATCTCTGAATTTCCTACACCAATGTCTGAGCTTTTGTTTAGTCATGGCGCCTAAACTATAAACCTCGCATATTTGACCATACGTTTTGGCTACAGTTTCGTTTTTTGCATAATGCAATGTTTTAAGATGTTTTTCTAATTACAGCCATTCAAGTTTTCTTTATGCATGTTTTAAGCATTCGAGTAACAAATATAGGAATTTTAGTTACATGAGTATACAGAGCTATTCACAATTGATGATGAGTTTTAATTAAAATTGTATGATCTACGAACGCCTGTAATGGGTTGATTGATTAATAGCAGGGTTTTGAAATGGGTTAGTTAGCCCAGTTTTCACTTCGACTCTATGGTCTTTTGTGCGCCCCCGATGCTTTCAAAGTAGATCTGTGCCCTCGACGAGTTGCAGGATATTGTTTACGAGGTTTTCATGTGTGAAGGTTGTTTCACGAAATGTTCCCCCGAATAGTTGCTGTCTCTTGCGGTGATGGACAGTCGAAGATTATATGTAAGGCTACTTCCTCCTCTTCTTCAGAGCGTGCCTCCTCTGTATACACCGATTTTGTTACGGTGTTTTCGCAGGTGGCAGTGCCCTGTTATAAGTCCTACCAACCGTCTAATCTGAATTCGTCCTAGATGGAGAACGTCAGTTGCTAGTCCGCCAGAAGGCGTTCCAATTATTTCATTCCCCAGTTTTTGTCCCTGTACTGCCTCCCAGTGAGAAATGTGTTGTGTAATGGTCCACATTTTTATTGCTGTTCGGATGCTTTGTTTGGCGATACAGAATATAGGTTCGGACCCTATAAACGGGGTGGATGCATCGGTTTTCGCGAAGGAATCTGTTCTTTCGTTTCCCTCTACCCCCGTGTGCCGTGGCACCCATATGAGCTGAACTACGTTCTTCTCACACAAGCATGTTAGGCGGTATAGACATTCCCTTGTTAATTTGGAATTAATGCGAGGTGATTCAAATGCTTTTAAAGCTGCTTGACTGTCAAATCAAATGCTTATGCGTTGTTGAGTATTTTGTGTTTTGCATTTTCCTGGATACGTTGCATGATTGCAAAGATTTCAGCTTGAAAGACTGTAGCCTTATTTTCCAGGGGTACAGTAACGTTCTGCTTTGGTCTTTGGCCATATATTCCGGCCCCTGTGCCTTCTGCTGCGAGAGAGCCGTCCGTCTATGTACCAGACTAGCCCCCTTGGTAGCTGAGGTAGGGTTCCTTGGGCCCAGTCATAGCGATTGTATCTCACAGCGAGTGTTTTTTCGAAGGAATACTCTGGAAGGATTATAGTCGATACCCATTTGAAGGATGGGGTTACCTTCTACCTGTATTCGTTTGTGTCCATATCGTTCCTGGCTGATGTGCGAGTTGCCGGTGGATTTCATTCTGTGCACCAATCCAGGCTTCCCCTTATATATATATATATATATATATATCTAAAGGGATTAGTCCCACAAGGGCTTCCATAGATGCAGTTGGAGTGCTGTTCATGACTCCATATATACATAAGAAATAGATCTAGATTCATTATCATTCACGACTAACCCTGTATATATTTTTTCTATATTGTAGATAACAATTTTTTATTATTGTGGGCAGTATGAACATAGTGTTATAAGCTAATGAAGTATAACTTATATAAAAACGATCATTAAATAAACTTACAGATTAGTTAATTGGTTGTTGCCTGGATTTATATGTAAACACTTTTCTAAAAATTCTGTAGTAATTTCTTTTATGGGATTAAATTCCCATACAAACACACATAGGGATTCCTAAGGTATTGGCAAAATACATAGGGAATTATTGTTGTTGAACATGGTATGTTCTCATGATAATTTGTTTAAACATTTAAACTATATTATTGATAACTACTGTTAAATATTGCTGGTGGCCTTTAAGCAGATAGAATAATGTTTGTCCCTAACAAGTAACCGAAAATCTAATTAAAAAATACGTGTCGCTTTAATACCACGACATCGACAGTAACAACCTTTACCACTATTTTTATGATGTAGTGAATGTGGCTACTCTCCAAGTAAAACTTCCTGGTTCCAATTCAGGGTAGTACAAATATTTTTGTTATTTACGTAATTTTCACGCTAATTTTAATTTAAATTTAATTTAAAAAATTATATATCTACTAATGATAAGTCATAAGTAATACATACAGGCCCCATATTATGCAAATTTTTTATTTAAATGCAGGAGGTCAGTATTGATTCAAATGGTGGAACGTGTTTTATAGTAGCCTTCTTTGCAGTAGCAGTATTGATTACTTTTGAGATTTATTTTCCCACAAATTTTCTGTTTCTAATTTTTGTTGGTAATAGGACAATAATTGTACTATGTATAAAATCAACAAAATTTTTAAAAAATCTGTGTAATGCAATTAAGAATAAATTTCGTCTTAGAAAGCAAATTTTAACGTGTTTGTCCACTAAAACTGCTATGATTTTCATTTTCGCGCTCATTTAACATTTAATTAAGGAACTTTCTAACAGTTCTGATAAGAACTTACATTGGTGTAAAAAAGTCTTGCATCACCCCAAAGCGTGTAGTTGTTTTTTTTTGTTTGTTTTGTAGTTGTTTTGGAAAAATTTCTAAAAAAATAGATTAGAATATATTGCCATTAGTTTATCTGCTTCTTGTGATCTTCGAATTCTTCAACCTTTCACCCTCACTGAATTTAGGACATTTATTTGAGATTTACATGTCATCAAAACTGCTCAGTGTCCTCGCAGAAGAAGCTGATCAAATTATCCCACGAAAAACGAATATGCAATCATTTTCAATCATAAGGAAGGAGCTTCAACCCATGAAATCTCTAATAAAGTGTATTGTAATTAATCACCCGTCATTCGAGTAATTAAGAAGTATGCCGGCATTGAAAACATTTAAGGTAAACCCCGTAGTAACCGACCAAAAATAGCCTCTGCTATAGATGATTCTGCGTTAAGAATAACCAGTATGGATAGTAAGCTACTGGTGTGAATTTGTATACATCTACTGTAAGTAAAAGACTTCTTAATTTTGGACTTTAAGGATGTAGAGCACGCAAGAAGCCACTGATTTCTGACAAAGAGAGACTCAACCAGTTGGGATATGCAAAGGAACATCGTCATTGAACAATAAAACAGTGGCAAAATATGCTATTCAGTGATGATTCCATCTTTAATATTGATAATCATGCTGGTAATACGTACGTCAGAAAATTTCCTGGAAAGAAATGTTCACCAAAATGAGGGCAATGGATCACCTACCTTCTGCTATGGTATGGAGGTATGGGGCTGCATGTCTGCGGAAGGAGTTGACTACATATCGTGTCTGGGATGATATATGCCACAAAATTCATTGAAGTACTGCAGAATAAGATGTTGCCTAGTATGAAAAGATTTGTTTGGAGAACAAGAGTTTATTTACCAGCATGCCAATGCTCCTAGTCATATAGTAAAGGTGGTTGACTCTGAATCTGAAATTGGCATAAATTACAATAACAAATGTATGTAATTTTTAATAAATGTTATATTTTAACAACAATTCAAAACAACAGCAACTGAGATGAGGTTCCCACGAAGAACGATGAGCAAGACAAGAAGGGAACAGTGTCGGCCCAAGCTATGGGCGGGTCAGGCGCTAATGAACGGGGGGCGCCAAACATCCCCCCCCCCCACCGAACGCGAAAACACATTAATGCAAAAATTTTAAAATACCCACAGCACTTCTGAAGGATTTATAATCTGTATGGCGTTATTTTGTGTCATGTTAAAGTGCAAATGTTGCTTTTATTTGATTATAAAATTCAAAATGGTAAGATAATAAAATATGTACTAATACTGTTTATGTTACAATTATTATTCTGCTGCTCATACACATCGTATCTAAAAAATAATGCTTTTTAAATTATAACTACTAGCACCTACATAATGGGGGCGCCACGAAGACGTAAAACACTTGTCCATCAGTATATTCTAGAGCGAGGCCTAAGCAAACCCTGTCCAATGTAAGGTATGGCTTTTACTTCTATATTACTTATGGAACAATTTAAATATTTGCCCGAGGCCCTGGAATTCCTTGAGTCGGCTCTAAATACGAAAGGGAAGTGTACGCGACGAACTAGACCAACAACCAGCAAACAGTGAGATAGAAAAGAAACAATTAAAGTAGTACGGGATCATCATGCGCATGGATAATACAACATACCCCAAGAAAGTGTTACTAAATGAGAGCAGAAGCAAGAAGAACTAGAGGTAGGCCCTGAATCCAGTGGGAAGACAACATCAAGGAGACGGCTAGCTCGTAGAAACAAGAATCTCGAGGAAGTCAGGAGAATGGCGAGAGACCGCAACATCTACAGAAGATGCATAGAGGACCCAACGCATAAGAGCATAAATGGGAGCAAGAAAGAAGAAGAAGAAGAAAATGAATAAGAAAAAGAAGAAAAAGTTTTACCAGAAGTTGTTTGTCTTTCTTCGCGTGCTTTATTTTTTACGAGACGTAGCGATCTTCTCTCCTATGCCTATGTTGCGCGTTTAAAGTACCACAGACATAGAGGACCTAGAGCCATTGGCTCCGAACTACGGGAAGTGTATACACTTCTTCTCCAGAGCAGATTTACTAGGCTTGTCATTAATAATCAGAAATGATCTGTTAACTTTACTATATTACTGTGTTTGATATGTGTGGGTATGTATGTTGTATGTATAACTGGCTAAAAAAACATTAAAAAACATTTTAATGCGAGTCTTTCCCAATTCTTCAACTGATGCAAGACTTTTTTACACCACTGTAAATAACTTTAAAATTAGAAAATTGTTTCCAGTCGGTTCATTCTAAATATGGTGTTTCTGAAATGTTATTTCAATATAAAATTTGGCATAATGTTAATTTAATAATCCTTTTTTTACGTCTTATTCTGATGTGCTATCTCATAGCGGAAGTTATCTTCAGCAATATCAATTTTGATCTTTCACGTAACATATCGATCATACCACTCAACAATTATTTTAATGAATACCAGACTGCATTAAGTGGCAAAGGTACATTTAAATTCACAGCTGTTTGAAGTCATCAATCATTTACTTTATATTTCTATGAGTTGTTAGTTTTTATTATTTGAACAGCATAATATACTATGTATGAAACCCTCTGTATTTGTTTTTGAAAAGACGCAAAATCAAAGCACCCGAGAAGAGCAAAGAAAATCTGATCACCTTAAAAAATGAATATAACTTGCAAGACATATTGAAGCCACCCAACAAAGCAAGCGCTGGAAATGCCAAAACCCAATACCTTAGCGTGTCCCGTTATATAGTTGGGCAATCTTCTGGAGTTCGAAGAGACTCTACGTTCAGCATAATTGGTGATGACAGCCGTAAAGACAGCGGATTATTTTCTAAACAATCAGGTAAAATGAATTTATAGGATAAAACTCTTTTGCACCATAATTTGGACACTTTTCTTCAGGTGAGGGAAGCTTCTCTCCCATGTGGAATAATCCAGGACTGATAGAGGCGCCATCAGGGAAGAAAAGGATTGTTGGGGACTTTTTTGGTGGAACTACTAAGGGACGAACAGATTGGGCAGCCAAGTAAGTATCGGCATACAAGTTTTAATGTATGTTCACAAAAAAATTAATTGGGTAGTACTCCTTGTACGACACTTCAAGGTTAACGCATTACGATAACGAGGTTTTGTTATCAAACAATCATTAACTTTCGATCCATTTCGGAAATGATTGCAGAATGAATTCCGTTGCGTAAAAACTCCGTTCTGATAAATTACTTTCAAATTATCCAATCAATGTTACGAAAAATTTTAAGGTTATGCAAATGTTGCACAATTCCATTGTGCGAACAACTCTTCGAAATAACTTTTGTCATGCATATCTAACCCTAATTGAATTTTTGAACATACTTTATTTATTGTAAATAGCTTGAAAATGTTTATTAAATTTCTATTTCAGATATCTCAAATAACGTAAAACGAAATAGCTTTGAAAGTGACTGTGATACACATATATTTTCTTAATGTTACATGTTATTATCACGTATATTTATAGCTGCAAACAAATTGTTTCTTAATCTGTATAATATGTATAAATAAAGCATTAAATGGAAAACAAATAATACAAAGGTGTTCGTAGAGAAATTTATTCGTTCTATAGAAAGCTGCTATTCCAAATATAGTATTTATTGATTTTGTCAGTGTTAGATAAGTAGGTACATGATACCATTATTGTCTTCTTGCTTATCAACATAGACAGATCTAATTGACCGTGACATTCTGGCTATACAACTAGAATTACGCCTTATTTTCTAACTTTTCCTCTGAATCGTTTTTATGAACTATTAAATTAGGAAAATTGCAGTTTGACTTCAAACAGGCGATTTCTTGCTTCAGTAAAACATTTTCATGTTGAAGTTTATTGGCACGATATATCTAAAACAGCACAATGTTATTATTGTAATTGGCTATAGAAACCAATTACAACTTAAAAAGAAATATTAAATAATGCTTGCAAGCGATTTGCAACCGTTGGGCTATGTTAGTACACGCATGTAAAATATTTTAAAATATATTTTGCATAGTAAAACCATTAACCAAGAGAAGACACAGAAAACCAAAAGGTAACATACACGAAAAAACGAAAAAGAGACTAATCTAAAGAAGAAAGTTCGCCCAAATACCAAAGCTCATCTTGATATGAGGAAGAAGGACTAACCTTATATCAGTTAAATACAATAACAGGTATACAGAACATGACAAACGCTTAAAATCAATAAAAAAAAACGCATACTTCGTAACTTTATTTAAATGGAATTCAGACCAAACCCTTGGGAAACTGAATAATGAAGTTCAACAGATAAATGAGATCTCATTAAAAAGAAAGTAATAGCACAATATTCAAAAGCCGTACTGTTGGAATTAAAAAAGGATGTAGTGGAATTGAAGAAAGAAAAAAGGTAATAATATTACATTGGATACACCAAGCACAGACCCAGAAGAGTTTTTTTTGTTAAAGTAAAATCTTTCATCAAGAAACGATTATTTTGGAACAATTTAGAAAAAATAGCTGTCCTTACGGTCAAAATAGATGATACGAGGTCTGATCAAAATGTATCCAGAATGGTTTTATCAGTTTGCAATGACTGAACACTGAGGGATGTGGTTTTGCATAAAGTGACCTTGGCATCTATTACACATGTGCTGTGAATCACATTGGCCTTGCTCAGTCGGTTGTTTCACAGTAATGTTTTCTGGTGACATATGTGTAACCGTTTGGCGCATTTATCATGTCTGGAAAAAGTGATCACCGAATTTGTATCAGATTTTGTCAAAAACTTGGAGACACTTGCAAAAATACATATTTAAAGTTACAGAAAGTCTAAGGGGAAAATTGTATGAGCCGTGCACAAGTTTACGAGTGGCATAAACGCTTTAAAAATGGTCGTAAAAGTGCTAAGAGTGATCCGCGTTCTGGAAGACCTACAACCAGCAAAAGTGAAAAAAGTATTGAAGCTGTGCGCACAGCTGCGTGCAGGAAAATCGCCGAATCACTATTCGTGAGTTATCTTCAGACCTATATATTAGTTTCGGTTGAGTTCAATCAATTCTTACGAACGATTTGGGTATGAGACGCGTCTCAGCCAAATTTGTACCAAAACTCCTCTCAGTTGAGCAAAAACATGCCCGTGTTTCAGCTGCTACTGAGTTGCTTAAGTGCGCCAAAAACGACGAAAACTTTGTAAAAACAATCGTAACTGGAGACGAAACGTGGGTTTATGGGTATGATCCCGAACTAAGGCCCAATCTTCACAATGGAAGACCCCAAAGTCTCCTAGACCTAAAAAAGCACCACAAAGCCGCAGCAATGTTAAGACGATGCTGACTGTTTTTTTTTCGATTACAAGAGAATTGTGCATCATGAATACGCTTCATCGGGCCAGACAATCAACAAGGAATATTACTGCCAAGTTCTGCGACGTTCGAGGGACGCAGTTCGTCGCAAAAGGCCGGACTTGCATGAGAATGGCGACTGGCAATTGCATCATGACGATGCCCCTGTCCACGAATCGCAACTTGTGCAGCAGTTTCTTGCTAAGCACCGTATTCCACAGGTCCGTCAGCCTCCCTATTCGGCAGACCTTGCTTCCAGCGACTTTTTTATATTCCCGAAAATCAAATTCTATTTGACAGGAAAAACATTTCAAGACATTGAAGAGATACTGCAGAACACGACTAAGCAGCTGCTCGCTATTTCAGAAGAAGAATTTAAAAAATGTTTCGAGCAATGCCAGCAATGCTGAATTAAGTGTGTGGCTTCGGAAGGGGATTACTTTGAAGGCGATTAGATATTAATTTCATAAATCTTGTAATTTCTTTCTAAATAAAGCCATTCTGGATACATTTTGATCAGACCTCGTATTTCACACACAGTCCTAACATAATACACGCTCAACAGAACACACCTTGAAATGAAGCGTTGTCGATCATTAGTTAAATGGTAAAGTATTTTCTGTTCAAAGGCGATTTCAATTACAAATTACGAATACACCTGTATTATTTTTAAACGAAGGCTAGGAAGTATATAGGATTATTCTTGTAATTAGTACAGAAGGCATTCATTTTTAGATATACTTTCGGTTTCCAGTTCATTGATTTTATATTTTACGTTTCGAGCATATGTTGTATAATTTACCCGGATTCCTGTCTCTAGATCTTTTAATGGTGTTTTCTTCTTTTATGTTTCATGATTAACTTAGTGTTTGTTCTAACCAGTCCGTATTCATTCCCGTTGACACACTGAGACGATTACCGACGAACTTAACAATGAAGTAAGAGAAACCATCTCAAATACACACATAAAAAATATGAGAATAATGAAAGCGAGCTGTCGGTAGAAACGACAGCCAAAAGAGGGCGCAGGGAAAACAAGCACAATGATAGAATATGTCTATAAAGATGAAACCTTTTAAAGTCAGACAATATATAATGGAACTGTTAAAAACAATTCCTTAATCAGTAACGAGTAATGAACCATGACAAGGATTAGTATTTGAACCTGTGTTGGTTAGTAGATTAGCATTGGACTTCCATTGTTGAACTTTTCTTCGGAGGTTTTTCATCGGCCAAAGTTGCTTAAGTGGTCTAAGTTTGTCAGTTCTTGTTATGTTCGTTTAGTTTTGCCGCTTCATAGGATTTAAAGTTTCATTCAGTTTAATTGCCGCTCTTAAGCCGATTACTATATTATTATTTCCCAAATACAGTTTCGGTGGACCTTTTTTTGTTATCATGTAGAATTGCCGATTAATGTTTTGTCTGCGCGCTTGGCCCTGGACGCTTTCTGCGAATTTACGTGTTAAATTGTTCCAGAATGATTGCACCATATTTCGCAATGTGGTGTAATATTTTTCGCCTATGCATATTCGCGCCGCGTTTCCTCTTCAGTCGGACTTAACATCTTCTTCGGTCCAGTCGAATTTAACATCTTACTCGCCTCGGTCACCCTATACCATCTTCGGAGACCGTTGACAAATTAAGAAAAAGAGTGGACGCTAGGCTTTGGGAGTGAACTGACGTGTTTTCTTTTGGATACCGGGTTGTGTCGCAGCTCTTCTGCTAATTGAGTTATCGTTTCGTTTTTTTGCGTTAGGCAAAAGAATCTTCGACTTACGTCGGATTAAAAATATTAGTAGAGTGTCAGCTTTGTGCAAAAACAATTCAGTGAAATTGTTTTCTCGACTGTGTCGGATAAAAGCAATCAAACCCGTGGAAGTTCCGCTCTACGAGCTGTTTTAAGTGATCCTCCCGTCCAGCGGCGGAGATATTAACATCTGAAATTCCCGCCTCTTCTCTCTCGACGTTGAAAACGCCCTGTCAGAAGCGATCCAATCTTCAGGGGAGTAGCAGCGAATTTTTCCCGCTACCCGAAGATCTTAGGAACACCCCAGTTGTGCCACTCTCTTCTCCCTACACTAAGGTACGAGAAATTCTATTTGTGTGGTGAAAACTTTTTCCGAGTTAATCCTCAAGTTTCAAGTGCTGAACCTTTTTTTTTTACAAATACGGCGTAAAGAGACCTTCAGTCGCCAGGTGTTCTTTCTTTTTTTGGTTAAGTAAAGGGTAATCATAAATTGTATTAAATTGTAAACTCCGACGCCACTGGCTGTGTAGATATGTTCTAAGAAATTAAATATCGCAAGCCACTGACGACGAGCCTTTTTCAGTTCGAACGTTCTAACAAAATCTTGTACTATTTAACCATAAATATTATCATTTTCCATGTAATCGTTATAATTTTTGTATCATGTCAGTAAACTAAAAGAAGTTGAATTATATTTGTCTTGAAATTTACTACATCTTTTATTTTTATGTATTTTTATCTTTGTGTGCATGAACTTTGCAAGCTTTACATATATGAGGAGGCACAATAAAGGTGAGTCTGATTCCCGTAAGCTGCTGGCTTCTCGGCCTTCCACGAGAACTAGTAATCTGCTGTGATTTGGAAGGTGGCGCCCGTTTATTTTAACCTACCCTGTACACAACTAGGAAGATTTCCCTCCCGTAAGCGGTTTCCGTCAACCACCCCTACTCCTCTGAGCTATGCTGTAGCCCTTTTTCAACCTATCCTGTTGCGGGTCGACGAAAAAGCTCATTTGACCCATAACATTTTTCCTGAAGATGGTAATTTATATATCGCAATTTAGGCGTTTTAAATAACAGAATATCAGAATATGGGAAGGAAATTATTGGGGAGCACCAGGCAGGTTTCAGAGAAGGCCGATTAATCACGAGCCAAATCTTCAACATCAAACAAATATTTTAAAAAGCGTAAAAGTATAATGAACCAATCTACAAATTCTTCATTGACTTTAAAGAAGCTTATGTGAGCTTTGGCAGAAATAGGCTATATGATACAATGGAAGAATTCGACATACTTTGTAGGATTAACAAAAATAACAATGATATTCTCCAAGGCCGTAGTAAGAATACGAGATAAAGTGACAGACAGATTCCCAATGGCTAAAAGCATGAGACATGGAGACTAAGACTGATGCTCTTTTTAATATCGCTGTATAGAAGTTGATGCGAGACACCGGTGACAACCTCAACAGCAGAACGATGCAGTAGTTACTTCAAATAATTAGTTATGTAGACCATATAAACCTTGTTGCCAGAATAGTAAATGAAATCAAAGAAGTGTGTAACTAGCTGGAAATATAAGACAATAAAAATAGGGCTGAAGGTGAACGATGTAAAAACAAAATTATTACCGGTAAAACCAACGAAAAGTTTTGGTCAAAAGTATACAATAGAGGACAAAAACTTTATAGTGTTCAGCATTTTAAATACCTGGGATTCCAAATCAATAGTAAAAATGACTTCAAACAGGAAATACATCAACGAATACTAGCTGGAAACAGAGCGTACTTCTGTTGTACAATGTTGCACATATTTCAGTCAAAATCTGCCTCGAGAAAAACAAAAATTATGATATACAAAACCATGATAAGACGTGTGGCATACGGAAGCGATACAACGATAACTACCAAATTCTCATAGAAATTGCTACTAAGATGGGAGTGACGCATCGAAATGCAAAATACATATACCGGTATTGCGGAATGGATAATTAATCAGATATAAGTTTGAATTAAAGCAGGTATAGAAACAACCGGATATTGTCGAACTTGCAAAGCTCCAAAGATTAAAGTAGGCGGGACATCTAGATAAAATGACCCAGGACCGAATCCCAAAAATGTACCTATGCGATGAGCAAAAGAAGGGTACAAGGGGCAAAGGGTGACCAAGGCAGTGATAAACAATATCTAGGAGGATGTCAGACAAATACTACTACTACTACTAAATAATGTGGTGCTGCTGGAAAGGGGTTAGAGGTAGAAAAAGCCATAAAAGAAAATAGCAGAGGGATGATATTGCGAAATAAACTGACTACAATGAAGAAAGCAATTTTAAACTTAAAGACCGAGATAGACGCTCAATCACAAATCAAGAACATATGGAGAGTCCAAGAATCGCAGTTGTTGGTAAGATAGAATTAGCTGACATCCTACATTTTTTATGAAACTCATTGGAAAGTATTAGCCGTACTATGCAGCAAATGTTTACTACCATGCATACAGTGCTGTTATATTACTGCTCCACAAAAAAGTTACATACAGGAGTACAGACCCCTTATGTAAATAAGCTATTTACAGGGATTCTGGTAAACGGAGCCCGAGCCGCAAGAACAACCTAGCTTTATATTAGGGTATAGTACCAACGACCACCTTCAAAGTATTTGAAACCCAACTTACAAATGTAATGAAAATACAGAATCTATTGTAATTACATTCGTAGACTATTATTCAATAAAAATGTTAGCATCTAGTGATGTTTTAAAATACATCAGAATTGAGGAAAGAGAAAGCTTGCTTTCTTTGGTTCATATTTCGTAGACAAGGAATAAAGATTATAACTAGCTGTGCATTTGAAGTGACGTCGTTTATTCGACGACTTAGTTCATTTACAAGCATTTTTTGGGCGGCCTCGGTTGTCTAGTGGTTGGGCAGTAGTCTATAGGTCCAAGGAAAGCGGGTTCAAATCCAGCCGAGGTCGGAGAGAAACATCTGAAAGTGCGCCTTGTGTGGGATAAGAAGTAAAGCCGTAGGTCCCGTACCACTGCAGTGTGTGACACGTTAAAAATCATTACTGTGGTTGCAATTACCCCAGGCAGGCAAAATTCTTAGATGCTTGAAAACCGCATCCTACATCTCGCTCAATTAAACAACAGCAACAGGCATATTTTCAGTTTCCATTACATTGATCTTATCACGTAGATTTGAGGCACATTCTGTGTAATTTACTCTGATTGCTCTAATCTTCTCATCAACAAATTTTTCTTTTTCCTGTATTATGTTTATCTTCATGTTGACGTTGCAACAAAAATAATAAGTAGAAGTGTAATTGGGACACATTGCTGCAATGGATGAAAAGGGGGGCCCAAATAATCCTACAATTAAGGCCGTGGAGAGGTAAACGAGGAAAAAGAGACGAGATGAACGACGTCAAAAAATCATAGGCCCAAAAGGGATACAGCGGTTACAAAATATAGATCAATGGAATATGATACGGGAGGCCTATGTCCAAGGATGGACGACAAGGACTGATTAAAGAAGAAGAAAAAGATTGTTGTCATAATCATTTTCGATGGGCTGTTGAGGTTGAAGGCTTGTTACATGTTGAGAGCATTACTAAACCCAGAAAGGGTAACAGCTACAATAAAATTAGTAATGCTGAACTGGTTCTTCTGCTTCTTCTTCCTTCGTGTTTTTTAGGCTTTTGCCTCATTGACAGCCTTTTTGTCCCACTGCTGGGCGTTGTCTTCTTCTCTGCCATGTGTTTTTCCTCAGCGCTAAGGTAGAAACACGGGGGACCTACAGTTTAACGTCGAATCCGATTTTAGCGTTAAGATCCCCCGGTTACAAGCCGGATTGGGAAATTGTGTGCGGTGGGTTGCAGACAAGATTTTTATAAATTTGCATAGTAATGCTTAGGTTTCGAACCCTAGCCAGAATCGACGGTTTACTCAGAAAGCGAGCGCTGTACCAGCTTTACTACCACCATCTGTTACTATTTTTCTTATGCTGTTGTCCCGCATCCTTTCTGCATGATCGTTCCAAGCTTCCCGACGTGCTCTTGGAAATTTCGCGATGTCTTGGATGTCGCACATCTGACATATTTGCTGACTTTGTTCTCGATCCCAAAGCGTTTTTCCTATAATCGCTCTAAACGTTTTGACGTAAGCTGTTTTTACATACTGCTTTGTCGTCATGGTTTCTGCGCGGATTTCGGTGGTGTATGTAAAATAGGCCTTACAACACGCTTATTAATTTCAATTTTGCTCGCAAGAGACATATAGCATAGCATTGTTGTGTGTAATAGTCTCTGCAGGTCATCAACGTTGTCAACCATCATTATTATCTCTGACAGTCAGGCAGCTTCGAAAGCACTGAATTCAAACCAGATTAAGTCAAAACTTATCTGGAACCGCCTTCGTAGTCTCCTAACACTGACAAACTGTAACACGTTAAAACTTGTGTGGGTACCAGGCCACAGAGGCACAGAAGGACATGAAAAAGCAGATAAACTAGCAAAACTAGGATCTGAAACACCGTTCACAGGGCCTGAACCTGTTGCCGGTCTAACTAATCGGACAGTGAGAGGAGAAGTTAAAGAATGGATCGTAAACAAACATTCGGAACACTGGAGACTCTCACCTCGACAAAGACAAAGCAAAGCTATGATGGGCCGTCACCACCAAAAGCTTACCAGAACAGCGCTACAACTCACTAGGACTCAAATTGGAATAGTGACAGGACTCCTAACGGGACACTGGCACTTCAGACAACACCTCCATAACATAGGGCTATTTAGCGAAGATCCTATATGCAGACTGTG
This sequence comes from Limonius californicus, assembly GCA_014611495.1. Lineage (NCBI taxonomy): Eukaryota > Metazoa > Arthropoda > Insecta > Coleoptera > Elateridae > Limonius > Limonius californicus. The sequence goes on from JABXWE010013274.1 coordinate 17,308, forward strand.
TGGCGAGGAAGAGCAAACAGCCTCCCACATAATATTCCAATGCGAAGCCTTCGCTCGTAGAGGACATCAAATCTTTGAGGGCACTAATCCCAACGAGATACAACCGGAAGCCAATCTGATCAACAAACTCCTAGACCTGAGAAAGGGAACGGAAGAGGCCGCAGTGTCAAAGGGCAGAAATAACCTTCCCCGTACAAACAATCTACAACAATCTACAATCAGTGCTGTATCCGATATTTACTCTCTTTCGGCCGTGAGTATATCCTCTTATTTTGTTAACGCTATCGATAATTTTGTCCATTATTATGTTAAATAGCATGGGACTTAGAGAGTCCCCTGGTAGCCCCCGCCTAAAGCACCAATACTAGCTTGAACTGGTTAAAAATAGCAATAAAAAGATCAAGACGAAGCTTAAGATTCATAATAGATAACATATGAAGCGAATCGATTTCGAAAACTTGAAGGACAACAAGGGAAAGTAAAATACGAATTCAGGTTCTTAAAGTTGCTTGATAAACATGTTAATCGTTGTGTATACGCTTCCACAACGTCCAACGAATGTGTCACCCTGTATGCACGCACATCTCCATCCTCGCCCCACTAACAAACATGTAATCCAAAATTTCTCTTTTTCCACTCTTCCTTTCATTTCAGTTGTCATTTTACCATTGTAATACTAATTATTAACCCGACTGCTAATGTTATTATGACTAATACAGGAAACATGAAAACAAAACGCCAAACCTCTCGTAAAAGAATTGCTTCTTCTGGTTTCGGTGTTCTGTGTAATTGCTGCAGCAGTAACTCTTCATGTTTCAAATATTCTTGATATAATAATTGTAATTTTCGATTATGTGCTACCTGCAATGTTTTCTTTGCATTTTTCAGTTCGGTTACCTAAAATACACATATTTTTGCAACAATTATTAATTTGATTTCATACAAATATCAGACATGAATCCTGTAATTTACTAATTAATAGAAACAGCTAGGTTTGTGTATACAGGGAATTTTTCTTTTTAGTATACATTGCCTATGTATACTTTTAAAAAGAACGCGTCAATTACGCCTATTGTGTAGGCAACCAACTATACCCACAACTAAAAACAGAAGCTAACGTCACTATAGTTGTGAATGATTTGAGTATGAAGGTTATGTTGATGCAGTGTTTATATTAAATAAGTAAATCAAAATGAGTTGAACAACAACGACGATTATTATTGTAAAACATTAAATATCAATAACAGAAAACGGAAATGAAAATAAAAACAACAGTTACAACAAGTATTCGAAATGACCACCTTCTACTTCTAAACAATAACCTAAACGGTGTTGAAAAGCATGCACAGCATTCGCAAGAAAGTCGGGATTCAAGCTATTGCATTCGGTACGTATGCGATCTTTTAATTCATCAGTACTTTGTATTGGAATATTTGTATAACTTTTTGATTTCAGATATCGCCAAGAAAAGAAGTCATTGGGCGACAAATCTACAGAACGCGGGGGCCACGGTATAGGACCGAATCTTCCTATCCAACGTCCTGGAAACCTGTGGTTTAGAAAGTTTCTTATAGCATTCGTGGAATGCGGAGGGGCTCCATCCATCTGAAACCACGGGTCATCGATGTTTAAGTTATCTATTTCCGGAATGATGTCGTTCCTTAATAGCTCTACATATTTGGCTGTATTGATATTACCATCAATAAAATATGGACCGATAAGCTTATTTTCAACTATTACTAGCCATACATTAACTTTCCTAGTGTATTGAGTGTGAGTTAAGTTTTGTAAATGGCAGTTAGTGCGGGAAGAAACAAGTTTATCAGGATACTGGGTAGTGGATAGATGAGGAATTATAATACATGCCGAAAATTTTATGAATTGACTTCTCTATTTACTCTGAAAGTTGCTTCATCACTAAAAATTATCTTATTTAAAATGTATTCATGTTCATTCAGCAAATTAAAGAATGTTTCACAAAAGATTGTTCTTTTTCTCTGTCTCCGTCGAATAGTTGTTGGTGATTCGAAAATTTGTACGAATCATATTTAAATTCTTTTAGTGTTATAAATACCGAGGTTTTAGAAACCTTAAAATGTGAACCTATTTCTCGTAGTGATACTATAGGGTTTTCTTCAACGTAGCATAAAATATTTAATTTCATTTCTTCGGTTAAAACGTGATTACTTTTAGGTCTTATTTTATGGGAATTTATTACGCATCCCTCTGATTTAAATTTTCTAACAATTGTTTGTATGGTTCGAATACAAGGAATAGGTCTCTCTGCATATTTTCTGAAAATAAGTCTCTCACTGTTCTTAAGCTGTTTCCATTCTTGTACCACATTAGAATTTCCACTTTTTCGTCTTTACTGTACATGTTTGTATAAAAAACGCAAGAAGACACTAAATAAAGACTAATTTTATTATTTAATCTTAAATTAATTTAATTGTTTTTGTCACAGCATGGTTTAGTAATCTGTATAGTTGGTTGCCTGAATAATACGCGTAATTGATGCGTTTTTTTTTAAGTATACATAGGCATTGTATACTAAAAAGAAAAATTCCCTGTACATATATCTAAAATTCAGGAAGAGAAACCTTAAAGTACTGTTCTAAGAAAACGTCCTGTATAACTTGCCTTAGCATCCTTCCGCTTCTTTAAGGCCAAATACTTTTCGTATACTTTTTTAAGTATTCGTTCGCATTTATGTAGTTTGTTAAGTGCATGATCAACAGCTTGTGAAATACTTGTAGTTTTTTTATGGCACTTTCGAATATTTGCGTCTTTGTGTGCTACAACCTTCAATAAACTTTCATATTTTAAAAACAATTCTTCATATCTAATAAATGATGAACCTTTTAATTTGTATTGGTCGTGCTATTTAAAATAACTTCAATACTTGCACTGTAAGTTGACTATACTCATTGTAGAAAAGGCAGATGATAAATCAACTGGGGGTCTTGGTACCTCATTTTGTTGTAGAATATCTAGTAAGGTTGAATAAATTAAATGATTTGGATTAAGTAAATGTAAGTGTGAAGGTTACTCAAAAGCTGCTTATTATCCTTCTTTGCTTCATCTAATTGAGATGTTATGTTTGGCTTTTTTAGTTCATCTGCATGCATGTGCGTTAATAAATGACGTTCTGTGTGAGATTCAGTTGAACTGTTTTCTATTATTTTCACCATATTATTCTTTTCGTTTGTATGATTATCTACTTCTGATTTAGAATCTTTGAGCTAGAAATGGTTAAATGCAGTGATACGTATTAAAATCATAAGTAAATCAAGCTAAACTTACGGGATGTATTGCAATATTGAGGGTTTGTGATTTGTCTTCAATTTCAGCACAATCAATCATTCTATGAGTTTGTAAAGAACTTTTAGTGGAAAAATAAATTTACGTAATAGTTTACAAAACTTTTTAAAATTACGTTTAGCATAGTTGCGAATTAACTGTCAGTAGCTAGCATTTATATATTTTATTATTATTATGCATCAAGCGTCTTTGATTACTTCCAATTCAGCTACGACAATTACTGTTTTAAAAAAGCAGGCGATTATGCGACAGTGTAGAGTAAAACCTATGAAGACTGGGGTGGCTCATTGGTAAGAGATTCGGGCTTTGGATGTAATAGTCTAAACGCTTCACGGTTCGGATCACTCCAAGGGTCAGAAAATTTTTATAATACCCTGGTTGGTCGGTACTTGGACCCAGTCTCCATTTACCATTGGGAATCAAATTAATGGCACTCTTCGTGTTACGCTCGCACTAGAGGAGTATCAAGACGCTACATGCATACATCTTACACCAGGCAGGTGTAACCATAACAAACGGTAACCCGCACAGTCGGACCCTGTTGTGCATTTCACAAACTAGCTTAGCCTTGCCTCACATCAAAGTGATGGGCCTGCAAGACCTGTGGAAGCTCCCTAATAATAATAGAGTAAAACATATACAGGACTACTCAGAAGTCTAAATGTTTCTGTAATGTCACTTATCATATATTATCATCAGTGGTGAGCTATGAAAATTTTAACAATGTGCTCGCTCTCTTTTTTCCGGCGAAAAGGCGCAAATAACTTTAACACAACTTATCTCTTGAATCCCAATGTTTCTGATATTTTTAAATTAAAAGTAAAACGTCAGCTTTATTCATATTCATTTTTAAAACAAAGAGGTTACAACTATTAAGATGTCTTTTAGGAAAATAAATTAAGTAAACATAATCGTAAATTCCAGAATAATTTAAAAAAAAGGCTCGTGCGAGCACTCACAAGCCCCCTATACCTCACCACTGATTATTATACGAGGCAGAGTCAAATGAAAACCTTAAAAACATTGTTTAACAAAATGTATTGAAGCAATGTCAAAAACAAGTATGTCTTTTTTCGACGTAGTCCCCATTGCGTACTACGTAAGTCCTCCACCGTTTTGAAAGTGCTTGAATACCCGAAGAAAAAAATGCTACAATCGCGTGGGCAGCCATTCATGCACCACCCGAATCACTTCTTCATTCTTCTGAAATGTCTACCCACTGAATGCCTATTTAAGTGGACAAAACACATGGTAATAGTTTGGGGCAAGGTCAGGGAAATAAGGAGAATGTGATAGACACCAAGGGCGTATGCAGCTCAAAACGGAAAGAGGGGCAGTTTCCTGAATCAAGTTCTTTCATGCGGGAAGGCGGTCCACGGGGGGACAATTTTCTAACTATAGCTTCTACTAATTGTTCCTTGTTAGCCAAAACCCGTTGACGATGAATGATAAGCATGGCTAACCCATTTAACTTATTTTCACCAATAGTGCTTCTAAGCCATGTTTTAATTCGGGGAATGGAGCTCTATACGCTCTATAGTGCTTGTTGTGCTGGGCTGTGAAAGCAAAATCACTAGCGCCTTTCTAATGGTTAGAAGAAACAGTTCGCTCTTTTTTAAAACCTCGATGACATCTAGCGCTTCTTTTACCTCATTCCACATTCTGAACCAATATTCCCTTTCTCCTTCGATGTCTTCCAAATTGTACAAAGTTGCATAAGATGAAGTACTTTCATTCCATTCCTCCAATAAAACATCTGTCATGTTACTCGAATGGAAATGTGTCAGGGGATTTGTCTGCAGAAAATCTTACTTCTAAAGATGATATGATGGAATCCAAGTAAGGAATTATAGCAACGCGAATGGCGGTTATATCACATTCAAATGCTTTGCAATGTCGCCTGCTTCATTCAAAACGTCAGCTATGACATTCTCCGTATCTTCCCGATGCTCTCTTAGCATTATGAGAATTGCTTGAATGTGCTGGTTGGCTTTAACTATGTCAAGTGCCTTCAATTGAAGTGTTTTTGCTGCAGATTCCAGTATAAAGGAATACTTCGCAATTAATGCTACTGACACAACAAATGAAGATCTGCACGCCGCTGCATGCATTTGATATGCATTTTTCTTGTGGCTGCATTACGCTCTTCAGCTAATGTCTCTAATGCTTCAACAATATCGACGAAGTGATCCTCAAAAACACGGATTCTCTTGTACTTCTCTTACCATGCGTCGTAAAACGGATGTTTAGATTTATTATAGAACTTTTTATTAAATCGGCAGTTGCCCCACCTTACCTTACTATTTTTTGACGCTGAGGTAAAATTTCCAAACAATGGTAAAGTGAATAAGCATTTCTCTCACTATTATACACAAGAAAATTCACACTGGACGCCTGTTGCCCAGTTTCAGAGTTTTTTGCTGTAAGCATTTGGTGTGGCATAGTAGGTAAGTAACCATGTTACTGGATCTCGCTTCTTACATGAACATTTAACAGAACAACCTTACTTGGATTTCCTACAAAACATTTTGCCAGATTGTTGAAAAATGTAGACTGTATCACTGAAACTTTTAGCACAAAATAACATCACAAATGTTCCTGAATTACCAATGGCTATAACAAGAGCAGGGCATATTATGTTATGCCGCGTCCACACTAACGTTTAGTAAAAGTAATATTTTATTATTTGCAGTTAATTTAAAACGAAAGAAAAGTACCAGCACCGGCAGCAGCAGCGCTGAGGGCAAGGAAATACAACCACCTTCTGTTTCAGACACTGTGACTGCGAGGCCTTCTTCTATGGTTCAAAGCAAACGACGGTGCCAGACAGTGAAAGTAAAATTGAAGACGACGGTTGTCATGAAGATGATCTCATTATCGTCGGCATCTTCTGAAAAATGGCTGGGTACCTTCGAAGAACTACAATTTTGCGGCAGATGCCAAACACCTCAAGAGGAAATTCAATCACCAGTGGCTGGACACATATTCACCATGGTTAGCTTACTCAAGAAAGGTGCTTTCTGTAAATATTGTGTGTTGTTTCCGCCGTCAGCCAGCATGATGAGAGGCGGTTGGGATTCTTTCTTCATCAGACCTTTCACTAAGTACAAGTACATGCATGATTATTGCAAAGCACATGTACAGACCCAGGGGCATAAGGATGCAATGGAATCTGCTAAATCGTTCAACGTTCATGGAAGCCGTGCCAGTGTACGAGGGGGTATTGATATCTAGTTAGCCTGGACAGTTTCTAGTAAAGGAAAGTAAATATGGTTGCTATGATGTTTTATAAATAAGTAGTCAAAGTTTGACATCCATAAGTTGAACTGTGATCAAACTGTGAATTTTTGAAAACAGCATATCTGAGAAAAAGATAGAATTTGAAAAAATCGAGTTTCGGTCAGTTATTAAGTATTTATTTTTGAAAGGGAAATCGGGCAAAGAAATTTTATCTGATATGATAGAAACCTCAGGTGATCAGTGTTCCTTATACGCCACTATTAAAAACTGAGTTTCGGAATATAAAAGAGGAAGATTAGATGTGAAAGATGAGCATCGCCCTGGAAGACCAATTTCTGCGACCACTCCGGAAAATATTGATTCTGTCCATATGATTTTAGAAAATCGACGTATTGGGATTAAGAATATTACAGAAGCATTGCACATTTCCTATGAACGTGAGTGTCACATCATTCATCACGACTTGGGTATGAGAAAGCTTTCGGCCAAATGGATTCCAAGATGCTTGAACGTTAATCAGAAGCGCGTTCGATTGACAACGTCAAAGGAAATCTGCCGCCGTTTTGCAGAAGATTCCTCAATCTTTTTGGATAGGCTTGTTACTATGGACGAAAGGTGGATCCATCGCTATGACCCGGACACTAAAGAGCAATCCAAACAGTGAACGCATGTTGGTTCTTCACGACCCAAAAAATTCCGTGTACAAAAATCGGCTGGTAAGATTCTTGCTTCAGTTTTCTGAGACAAAGATGGGATAATTCTGATAGATTATTTGGAACAGGGTAGAACTATCATGGGAGCATATTATACTGAGTTGCTAACTAAATTACGTAAGAAAATTGTGGAAAAACGTCGCAGAAAACTTGCCAGAGGTGTGCTCTTTTTGCAAGACAACACTCCTACTTACAAGTGGTTGATTGCACTGCAAAAATTTATGAAATTGGTTTTGAGTTGGTTGACCACCCGCCCTATTCTCCATTCTCCGGATTTAGCACTTTCCCAAAACTCAAAAAACATTTGAAAGGTAAAAGTTTTTTCGACAAATGACGAAGCAATATGTGAAGAGTGGTTTACAGACCAAGTCAAAATGGCTTAGAATTACTTTATGGACGTTCTGCTAAATGTATAAGTCTTAAAGGAGATTATGTTGAATAAATAAAATTTTGTTTTGAAATATTGTGGCGTTTTATACGGTAGGCTAAGTACTTATCAATACCCCCTCGTAGGTCCAACTTCCCCAGTCTTCGCAAAAATTAATAGAAAAAGTACTGTCCCCAATTGTTTCCTGCGTCATTTTTCCCGGGACACATGATTTACCTCTCAGAGGCAAAAATCTAGATGAAGGCGTACTTATAGACTTATGCCGTTTACGCATCGAAGCAGGTGATTCATGATTAAAACACCATTTTGAGCATGGACGGAAAAACGCGTCATACCGATCACCTGTCATACAAAATGAAATAATTGATCTATGCGGCACTGCTATCGGGGAACAAATCGTCACAAGGATTAAGGACGCTTACGCCTACAGCATTCTGCCTGACGTACCCGCGGATATTACGGGCAAAGGACAGCTGACACGAAAGCTTGAAAGGCTTGATGCCAAAAGTATTGCCAAAAGCCATTGAAGATTTTGTGACAAATTTCAACCTAGACCCTGATAAGTGTGTGGGGTTAGGCTTCAACGGATGTTCCAGCATGTCTGGGAAAGATGGGGGCGTGCAGGCGATCTTGAAGCAAAAGTAGAATAGAACCTTATACCTATTTCCATTGCTCCTCGCACAAGCTAAACCTTGCCGTGAACAACTTAAACGTTATTCCAGAAATTTGAAACTGCGTTGGAACTATCAAGGAGATAATCATATTTTTTCGCGAGTCCGAATATGCCTAAATTGTGTGAGACTAGATGGTCAAAGACGTACAAGAGAATCCGTGTTTTCAAGGATCACTTCGTCGATATTGTTGAAGCATTACAGCCATTTGTTGAAGAGGGAAATGCAGCAACAAGAACAAATGCATATTAAGTGCGTGGAGCAGCTTGCACATCTTCATTTGTTGGTGTCAGTAGCATTAATTGCGAAGTATTCCTCTATACTAGAACCCGTAGCAAATACACTTCAAGTGAAGGCACTTGACATAGCTAAAGCTTAACCAGCACATTCAAACTATTCTCGTCATGCTAAGAGAGCAACGGGAAGATGCGGAGAACGTCACAGCTGACGTTTTGAACGAAGCCGAAGACATTGCAAAGCATTTGAATGTTGATATAACCGCCACTCGCGTTGCTGGCTGAAAAAATTATAGAAGCAATCCTCCAGCCGGAAATCCATCCAAATCTTGGAGAAGGTCTCTAATAATTCCTTACTTGGATTCCACCATCTCATCATTAGAAGTCAGATTTTCTGCAGACAAATCGTTTGCATTGTCATTGACACCTTTCCATCCGAGTAACATGAGAGATATTTCATTGGTGGAATGGAAATCTTGTGCAACGTTTTACAATTTGGAGAGCATCAAAGGAGAAAGGGAATTGTAGCTCAAAATGTGAAATGAGGTAAAAGAAGCCCCAAATATCATGGAGGTTTTAAAAAAGAGCGAATTGTTTTTTCCAACTATTAGAAAGGCGCTACAAGATTTTGCTTTCACATCCCTGCACTATAGAACGTTCGTTCAGCCGAATTAAAACATGGCTTAGAAGCACTATTGGTAAAAATAGGTTAAATGGGTACCTACCCATGCTTATCATTCATCGTCAATAGGTTTTCGCAAACAAAAAACAATTCGTGGAAGCTGTAGTTAGAAAATTTGCACCTAATCCTCGCAAACTACTGTTCAAAAATTAATTTTATTACTAGTGTTTTTCTTTTTAATTTTGTATTACTGCATGCAGGCTCCCATGGACCCCCTTCCCCCATGAAAGAAGTTGGATTGAGAAGGCTGCCCCCCCTCTACCATCTTGAACTGGATAGGGCATACCCAGTTCAAGAGGGCAGAGGGGGCCAAGGGTTTATCCGATAAGCCCTTGGCTACCAAGAAAATTATAGTTTCCCCTTTTACTAAATGTTTTATGGCTGCTTTCAAACCAAAATTTAAATGTACAAATTTAGAGAATATTTAAGATTTCTTATTAGCTATTCAATTTCTAATTATTTTTGTATAACAGTAGCTGGTTCTATATTTTTAATCCCATAAATTGATTTACTGAAACTTCCAAAGTATGATACAAATATAATACTGCTATAGAAACATCACTTTAGAGTAGACTATTCTTATTAGTAAAAAAGTTCCAATTTGATAGCAACACTGGTCAAAATTTCTTAATACCTATAGGTATAGTCTTCGACTTTTCAAACCTCAAATATCCGCTTAACGCTAGGTAGGTGTTAGGTACTTATTGAACAATGGGTATTAAAAGAGTTTTATGTGGCATTCCCTCAAATTTTACCAACGGTGAATTTCAGAGACGGACTTGAAAACACATTTACGTTGCAAAATGCGGATTATTGCTTAACCCAAAATAGGTTTCTGTAAATAACCAACAAATACCTATGCAATAGTAAATCAATTAGCAAGGATCTCCTTAATTGCACTTAAATGACAGTTGTAGAATGTAAGCACAATGGGCATTGGATAATAATCGCCCCAATTTAAAAAGAAAGTAGTCAAATAGATTTCTAGAGCATTATTGACTGCAGTCGTGTATAATAATTAATTCAGGTCTCGTACTGGAGAGTGCGAGATATTATTTCGAGAGGAATGCCCAAGGTTCATGCCACTACTTCAGGTTCTCGTCC
>JABXWE010013275.1:0-44386 GCA_014611495.1 Limonius californicus
TGTATATATATATATATATACGAGGGGGTATTGGTATCTAGTTAGCCTGGAAAGTTTCTAGTAAAGAATAATGAATATGGTTGCTATGGTTACAACTATGATGTTTTATAAATAGATTGTCAAAGTTTGACATCCATAAGTTGAACGGTGATCAAACTGTGAATTTTTCAAAACAGCATGTCTGAGAAAAAGATAGTATTTGAAGAAATCGAGTTTCGGTCAGTTACTAGGTATTTATTTTTGAAAGGGTTATCGGGCAAAGAAATTTTTGTTGATATGATAGAAACTTTAGGTGATCAGTGTCTTTCATACGCCACCAATTAAGCTGGGTTGCGGAATATAAAAGAGGAAGATCAGATGTGAAAGATGAGCACCGCCCTGGAAAACCAATTTCTGTGACCAATCCGGAAAACATTGATTATGTCCATGATATGATTTTAGAAAATTGAAGTATGGGAATTAAGAATATTGCAAAAATTGCACAATTCCTATCAACGTGTGTGTCACATCATTCATGATGACTTGGGTATGAGAAAGGTTTCGGCCAAAAGGATTCCAAGATGCTTGAACGTTGATCAGAAGCGCGTTAGATTGACAACGTCAAAGGAAATCTGCCACCATTTTGCAGATAATTCCTCAAACTTTTTGGATCAGCTTGTTACTATGGACGAAACGTAGATCCATCGCTATGGCCCAGAGACCAACGAGCAATCCAAACAGTGGAAGCATGTTGGTTCTCCACCACCCAAAAAATTCCGTTTCCAAAAATCGGCTGGAAAGATTCTTGCTTCAGTTTTCTGGGACAAAGTTGGTATAATTCTGATACATTATTTGGAACGGGGTAGAACTATCACGGGAGCATATTATACTGAGTTGCTAACTAAATTACGTAAGAAAATTGTGGAAAAACGCAGCGGAAAACTTGCCAGAGGTGTGTTCTTTTTGCAAGACAAAGCTACCTACTGCTCACAAATCGTTGATTGCACTGCAAAAAATTGATGAAATTGGTTTTGAATTGGTTGACCACCCGCCCTATTCTCCAAATTTAGCACCGTCAGACTATTATTTGTTCCCAAAACTCAAAAAACATTTGAAAGGTAAACGATTTTCGACAAATGACGAAGCAATATGTGCCATATATAAATATATGTATATATACAGGGTGTTCCTAAATATCATGTGCATACGGAAGGAGGTAATTCTTTGGCTTATTTCATGACTTAAAGTTCATATAAACATAGGTCCGGAAACGCTTCGTTACTGATCTACGGGGTGTTGAAATTTCAAGATTTTTTACTTTTTTCTTTATAGCTCCTGCAGTTTTTGAAATATTTAGCTTAAATTTGGAATACAGGTTATGCTGCAGGGCTTACATCATTGGGCATTTCAGCCATGTCAGAATTCGTAAAATTCGGCATTGTTACGAGATTATAACGAGTATTTAAAACACTTTTACAGCTTACAGTTTACAACTTAAACCTTTAATGTATAAATATATGCAGACACAAGTTACGATTTCAAATGCAAACTGTCAAAATGAATGGAAACATGAGATTATCCAAATAAAGCCAAAACCTACTAGACCATTTTAAAAATTTTAATTTCGTCTAGCGAATTACAGAAAATCGTTTTTTATTTTTTTTTTCTCGAAAACCGTCGCAGATATGAAAAAACTACAGGAGAACAAAAAGATTCTAAACAAAACAGGAAACTTATTTTGTATTTTAGAATCTACCAGCGGCGCACCGCAAAAAATTTCAGGGGGAGAAAATGGGTCATGATCCCTGAAAAAGTATCTCCCTGTAGATTCTCACAACCACGCCCAATGATGTAAGCCCAGCAGTGTAACCTGTATTCCAAATCTGAGCTAAATATTTCAAAAACTGCAGGAGCTATAAAGAAAAAAGTAAAAAACTCTTGAAATTTCAACACCCCGTAGATCAGTAACGAAGCGTTTGCGGACCTATGTTTATATGAACTTTTAGTCATGAAATAAGCCAAAGAATTACCTCCTTTCGTATGTACATGATATTTAGGAACACCCTGTATATATTTATATATACAGGGTGTTCAAATTGAAGTCGGTACTATTGCCAACTTTGTTACTACTAAAGATACGATGTTGGTTAAATTACCAAAGTAGTAGAGTTTTTTCTTCCGATTACGATGGTAAAATTTTAAAAACAATTGAACTTCGCGATATTAAAAAAAAACAACATTTTTTTAAATGGAATACCCTGTATATTTTTGCACATTTTAAACGATAATTTAATTTTAAACAAAATTTATTAATACATAAATACCCTAAACTTACAAATAAACGAACTACAAGCATTTAAATGTAGGTACCAGTTCAAGTTGAAATGAATATCATGTAGCCAATGAATGGCCGATTATTGGAAAATAAAAGAAACGCATTTTATTATCATCTATCATCTCCAACATTATGGCCACCACGTTCGCCAGACCTTACACCTCTGGATTTTTATTTATGGGGATTATTAAAAAATGAAATTTATAAAAATCGCTATGCAAATACGAATGATCTTCAAGAAAGTATCAGCAATATCGTAAACAACATCGACGGACGACCATCTTAAAGGCTGTTAGAAATGTGTACAAACGGGCTCAAAAATGCGTAGAACAAGACGGAAATGTTTTCGAGCACATGATCTAACTTTTTTGTTTGTTTTTACTCTTTTAGTTTAATACTAGCTTTCCCTTTACGTCCTTATAGTTGTTTTAAGTGTATTAATTATTAATTAATTATTAATTAAGCAAAGTGTATTAATTTTTCGATAACTAGCCGATGTCTACATGATTTTCCTTAAAATGCTTGTAGTTCGTCTATTTGTAAGTTTAGGGTATTTATGTAATAATAAATTTTGTTTAAAGTTAAATTATCGCTTAAAATGTGCAAAAATATACAGCGTATTCCATTTAAAAAATGTTGTTTTTTTTAATATCTCGAAAACGCGAAGTTCAATTGTTTTTAAAATTCTACCATCGTAATCTGAAGAAAAAACGCTACTACTTTGGTAATTTAACCAACATCGTATCTTTAGTAGTAACAAAGTTGGCAATAGGGCCGACTTCAATTTGAACACCCTGTATACTGCTATGTACGTTCGAGCCAAAAAAGTTACCCCACGTTGGAAGTGTCAAAAATTGCCATGGTTTAAAAAGTCACGGTAAAAAAGAACTTATGCCGACCAGCTCAAACACAAAACTGTTAACCTCAGGGTTCCACTCGCGGCCTCGTTTCGTATAAAAGAAAATTGAGATAAAACGTTCGACAAAAAAATTTTTACTAGCTTTACTGTCACCGAAATTAGTTTTTTTAAAACTGCACCAACCTTTTCACAGATGTTAGGCATGCTAAAACGCCCCTGGACTGTTACTACACAAGTATACAGACTGCACACCTCCTCTCCAGGCTGGCTCCGCATTCCATGCTCTGCCGTCTCTTCCTAACATGCAGTACTTTTACATTTTCATTTAACGCCGATTAAAACTCAAATGTTATCTTATCGATGGTATATTCTGCCTTTTTTAATTTTACAATTTTTATGACATTTCTATCAACAACCAAAAAACAAAAGCCCACCCTGATTTTTTTAAAATTTTGTACTCCTTGATCGCCGGGGAAAGATATTATTTTGTCATGGAAACACGTCTTGCCCTGACGGCGATACAAAGGTGAATCACAATTAGCATTTAGGCCCCCCCCATTATTATATCACAACAATACATATACAGCGTATTTCAGTTTTAATCTTGAATACTTATGGAAAACACTCTCCTGGCCATTCTGATTCGGAAATATATGATATATATTGCTCTGATTATACCTTCTAGGAAAGTGGAGCAAGTGGCGTACAATGGGATTACAACGGATTTATGTCAAGGGAAAAGGTACGCCACTGCATTTTTTTAAATCTCCATTCAATTTTCAATAACATGCGCTCTTGCAGATCTTAAATTAAGATCCTAGTTTCAGAGATGCTTGCCTTTTTCAGAAGCATACAAACCCGCTATGGAACATAAATTATTTTGAGTTTGCCATGGAAATACTAAAATAATTGTTTGAATATCATTTGTACCTGTCAATCAGTTAGTTGTTGAAGTTGAAGTTGTGATATTATTATAAGAAAAAAATGCAAGATATTTTTGTAATACTGCAATGGAAGTTCTCATGCAGCAATTCAGGAAAATCGGGATTGTTTTCCGGAAGGAAAAGTTCTTAATGGGCATGTGGGACCAGTACCCTGGCCACTGCGGTGGCCAGATCTGAAACCGTTAGATTTCTTCGTTTGGGCTATGTTAACGAAAGCATTTACAGCACTCCCGTGGGAACCCGCGACGAATTGATTTTAGAATACAAAATATCTGCAATGAGCTCAGCCAAATCCAAGAAATGTTGGCAAATGTCATAAATTTATTAGTTCGACGGTGCCAAAAATGTGTTGAGAACAGTGGATTGCACTTTGAGAATCTTCTTTAATCTTCTTGTTTCTTTTCTGTTATTTTTAAATCATATTCTAAATTGAATGGGAATTTTGAGAAAAGGAGAAAAAGTTGAAAAAACTCAATGCCATACCTTTTTTTCTTGAAATAGTTTCGTTGTAACCCCATTGCACGCCACTGGTGTAACGCATTTGGAGGAACATAATTTCAGAAAATAATCCTACACAAGCGAGGTATGCCTACAAAATTTTGTTTTTTTTGCTCCATTTTCCTACAAGATATAGTAAAAAAACGATTTGATTTTATAAACTTTGACACCCTGTATCATTCCTAGGGAGTGAGAGGCATATATATCATATTTTTCCCAATCAGAATGAGCAGGAGAGCGTTTTCCCACAGTATTCAAGATTAAATTGAAACACCCTGCATATTACTTCATACTTCAACTCAAAAGTTGAAAACAATATTAACAAAGTTCCTGATATTATTAATAACATTGTTTTTACTTATTAATTAATGTGAACTTCGACAAAGTAAAGCAAGAACCATTTAACAAATGTACGTTAAGGTTTTTAGTTAAATTTAACCAATTACTATTTCAAAACGGGATCTAATCGACAGCAACTTGTTTAATATCGATGCTGTCCATATCAGTTTGTTAAAGACTAGGTCGTGAAAATTTAAACTTAATGTTTGTAGGCGTTCCTGAGGAACTGAATTTCTTCAAATTGTTGTTTACAAGAAAATGCCAATTTAACATATCTTATGAAGTATCTCCACGTTACACCAAATTATCATGTTTAGAAACCTTAGCATGTACATACTGAAAATTCTTTAGGGCAAACTTCACATAAATTATTATTAAACTTGCAAATATTCATGACAGCAGCACTCATTATCCTAGTTTGAAGTCAAGAAAGTTCAAAATATGAATCGATGCACCACACAATTTTTATGTCTACTATCCATTAACAGGAGTTGTGTTGGTGGACTACTTAAGTTGATAAAGTATTTTGTTTTCAAAACAGATTTTTCTTTCTAATGTACTATCGGTAGTGGTGATACGTGGGGATAATGAAACAGTAAAGAAATAATCGATAGCATTATTCCAGGAGAACATCAATATTAAAACGAAAACTGACCATGTTTACATAATCGGTCTGAGTTGTCTAAAAAAGTAAAATTGTTTTCATTTCCCTGACCTACTTCTGTATGTCAGACGAATTTTGAATATCAAACTTAATATTTCTTATGTTGACGGAAGCGAAAGAAATACTGAAGATGGCAAACCCAGGTGTCCGTTAATGGTGTTTAGCAAATTGAACCTAATAATAAACCTTAAATTTTCTTTAGTATTGCGTTTTATAACCATATGCGGAAAGACATAAATATTTTACTTTACTGCAAGAAACACATTAAGGAATATAATGTGTATACTAAAATATCTCAAGCACGCACAAGAAAGAATATATGAGTTTCACTGTCATAATAAAAGGTAAAAATTTTATAACAGCTTAGATATTATGTAATAATTTGAATGCATACTCTATATTTCTAGCGTAATTATTGTAATAACAGCAAATAATCGTGCGGGTGTGCAAAGGATTTGATGTACACAGATTTCATGAAGCTACTTTTAAAAACATCTAACAAAAAAAAAACGTGTTTATGATCATCAGCCATTTTCTGATTATATACCAAGTGATTCAGGGGAGAGTATAAGCTGACCATTCGGAAAATAGGCAACCCAAAATACATCTGCGAGATCTAAATTTTTATTTGCAGTATTACGAATAAGAGATTCCCGTTTGGTATGTTTGGTATTTTATTCTACTTAACGTTTAATTAAAATAAGTATGAATGAAAACAACAACGGCTTTTCTTATAAATATATAAATTTAGGCATTTCAAATATCTTAAAAGAAATAGTAAGCCTAACAATTTACCGATTTAAAGATTGAGCTTTACTTAAAAAGCCAGTAGACTGTCTAGCATGCCAAAAAAATCTCTGATTCATAACACAGTCGATAAAGTTTTAGATATAGCACGATTTTGTGATATGTATTTTGGGTTGCTTATCAGAAAGGTAGGCTCATGCTGTGAATCACCCAGAATATCATTATTCTTTCTTGTTTTAACTATGTCGCTACAGTAAAACTCGTCAAGTTAAATGGCGCTTATTCGAATATGTATCGGAGCAGCATAATTTTCAATGCAGTTAAGTAAATTGGATTCACGCGGTATGTTTGCGTTTATTTGGAACTTAAATAACTGCTACCTACTATTTTGAAATCAACATTCGCTAAAAATCGTGTCTGAAATGTATATTAAATATTTATATGGATTATGTAATCAACTTTTCCAACATAGATCATTTATTCCTGAATAATATTTCAAATTAAATAGAAGCACTGGCAGTAGCAATTATGACAACAGTGATGTCATTGATTTATTAGTTTTATTAACAACGAATTGACCCAATTTTCAGCTTCAAACCCACCAGCAGCACCCGACGACCCTATGATTTAGTTTCTGTAAAATATCGTTATATTATACAAATCGTAAGTCACAATTTCCGCAACGAGTATATTTTTGAATATACAATTCCGAATATCTATAAAAGTGCGACCCTGAAGATCTCTTCAAGAATCACAGTTAGTGTGAGATTTATACATTATGCAACGCCTTGTACAGTTTATATTTTTATATTATAATAGTATATAATGAGCAAGAATTCTCAACTTTTCCTGAACGCCTTATAGGCCCCTATCTACCGACCTCTTGTTACGGGCAAAACGAGCTTTTTCGTCGATCCGCAACAGGACAGATGGCAAAGGCCTTCGGCTTAGCTCAGAGGAGTAGGGGTGGTTCACAGGAACCGCTTACGAGAGGGAAATCTTCCTAGTTGTGTACAGGGTAGGCCAAAATTAACGGGTGCCACCTTCCAAATCACAGCTGATTGTAGGTTCTCGTGGAAGGCCGAGAGGCCAGCAGCTTACGAAAATCGGACTCGCCTTTATTGTGCCTCCTCCTGTATATAAAGCTTACAAAGTTCATGCACACAATACAATAAAAATATACAACAATGAAAGATAGGGTAAATATCAAGATAAATATAATTCAACTTCTTTTAAACTACTATGATACAAAAAATATAATGATTACATTGAAAATGGTAATATTTATGGTTAATTGATACAAGGGTAATGGAACGTTCAACCGCAGGCTCGCCGTCCCTGGCTCCCTGGCTTACGGCATTTAATTTCTTAAAACAAATGAGTTTACACAAAAATATTTCTTCTTCTTCTTCTTTTATGTAGGATAAACCCTGTTTTTCTTCACGTGTTACGGCGTTTCTACAGAGCTAGATGCCCAGCTCTCTATCCATCTTTTCTGTGGTCTGCCAGGGTTTCTCTTTCCTTTCCGTTTAAAATCTCTTGCTATTCCGACTAGTCTACTTTCTTCTGCTCGGTCGACGTGGTTGTTCCATTCTTTCTTTCTTCCTTTTACGCATTTTATTATGTCGCCTATTTCACATTGCTGTCTTACGTCTCTGTTTCTTATTCGATCATATTCTGCTTTACCTGTAATCGTTCTCAATGTTTTCATCTCTGTTGTTCGGAGAAGTTGTTTTGTTTTACTTCTTTCGGCACGCGTTTCTGCTCCGTCAAAACAGGTATCACCAGGGTCTTATAGATTTTAACTTTCCCTTCAGTCGATAAATACTTATTATTCCAGGTTACGCCTCTAAGATACCCAGATATCCGGGCCCCCTTCATAGTCTGCTTTCGTACTTCTTTATAGGTATGTCGATCGCTGGAGATGTCTATTCCTAGGTACTGACTTGTTCTACTACCTTTTCTTCGATTTCCAACTTACATCTAATTGGTTCCTTGGATATGACCATTGATTTGGTTTTCTCCGCTGATACCACCATATTGTATACCTTAGCTGTTGTTACAAATTAAAGTAAAAGCCTTTGTAGGTTGTCCTCCGAGTCAACAATTAACACCGCGTCATCTGCGTAACACACTATTGTCACTTGGCTGTTGTTGCCCATCCTGCACCCCTCTTTTACTTTAACCTTTTTTATTATCTGGTCCATTACTAAATTGAACAAAGCTGGGCTCAAAGAGTCTCCTTGTCGTATTCCGCCTGTACACCTTATTTCGTCAATGAGCTGGTTTCCCACTTGTATCTTTGTCGTTACGTCTGTATATGTCTTTTATGGTTTTTATTAGTTGTGTGGGTACCTTTAACTCCTTTAGTATATTTGTTGCGTCGAGTAGTCTTACTCGATGAAATGCCTTCTTCAGGCCTACAAAACATGTAAAGGCCGGTATATTGTATTCGATTGCTTCCTCAACTATCTGTCGGAGTATAAATATCGCATCTATGGTGGATCGATTTGTGCGAACCCCTGTTGTTCTTCGCTCGTCTGTAGGTACGGCTATAGTTTTTCTAATATTATTTTTGTTAGTAATTTCTGAGTTACGGGTAACAGTGTTATGTGTTATGTAGTCATCCGGATCACATTTTTGTCCTTTCTTGAATATCGGTATTGTCACACTTGTTTTCCATTCTCGCGATATTCGTGCTGTTTACAATATTCTGTTGTACAATATTGCTAACTGTTTTACCCGATCTTCTCCGCCATACTTCAACAACTCGTTTGTGATTCCGTCACTTCCAGGATCTTTTCTGTTCTTCAATGTTGATAGTCTTTTATGTATTTAATTCTTTTCGATTATTATTGTGCTATCCATGTCTCTATCTTCTAAATTTACAGTGTCATCAACATAGTTTTTATCTTCTTGGTGTAATTGCTGAAAATATTATTTCCATCGGTTGATGCTTACAGCATTGGTCTTAACTGTTTCACTTCTGCTTTTCGATTTCTGAGCATCCTCCATACCTTCTTTTGTGATCCGTACATATCGCTTTCCATTTCATTCGTGAACCTTCTCCAATATTCCTCTCTTATCTCTCTAATTTTTTGTTTCGCTCTGTTTCTTTGTTGTACGTATTGCTGTCGATCTTCCGCTGACCTTGTTGATTTGTATCGTAAGAATGCTTTCTTCTTGATTTCTGCCATCTCTTTGACTTCTTCCGTCAACCATGGTGTTTTGTATTTACGTTTTGGTGGTATTTTTGTACCTTTCTCCTGCCTGTGGCCTCTTCAGCCGCTTCTAGTATGTTAATTATTAACCTTTTCCATGTTTCATCCACGTTTTCGTTCTCATTTATGGGATTTCTTTTGATTTTATCTTGTAACCGACTTTGATAAAGTTCCTTGGTGATTTGGTGCTGAAACTATTCCACATTTATTTTTCTCCATATTCTGACCGTATGTTACATGGCAGTCGATATTCTAATCTTATCTTGCAGAGTACTAGTGAATGGTCGTTTCCTATATTAGCTGAATTTAATGTTCGTATGTCCAATATGTCAGATGGATTAAAATTTCTGTTCGTTATGACATAATCTATCATGGACTGCTGGCCTTGAGAACCTGTGATGATCGAAGAATGTATTGTTAATTATCAAGCTATTCTGTGCGCAGATATCTGTTAGCAGGTCTCCATTATCGATGCTTACTACTTCGTGAAAGCGTTGCTTAACTCCATTTGGTTGTTCATTCCCTATTCGTGCATTTAAGTCTCCTGCTATTATTACGTGGTCTTCAAGAGGTATATTGTTTATCACGTTTTGTAGTTCTTCATAGAAGAATCTCCTCTGTTCTCTTGGTTTGGTTATGTCAGGACCATACGTACTTATAATGTGTATGGTCGTTTTTTCAATCTTTACTTTAGTTCTTAGTAATCTTTCGTCAACGTAGTCTATTTCATCAATACTTTGTTGTAATTTTTTATTTAGGAGCAGTCCAACGCCAGCTGCGGTTCGTTCCTTCTTTTGTTTTCCACTATATATCAGAACGTAGTCATTCATCATTTGTGTTCCCTTTCCTTTTTTCTTCACTTCCGATAGGCTACATATATCTAACCTTTTCTCTGATATTTCTAGAATTATTTCTTGTATTTTATTATGCCATCAGTTAACAATCCACGTTCCGATACGCATTAGACCTTGCTCTTTAATTCTCAAATTCCTTTTTCTTTGCCGGGTCGTCGTTACGTTATTTGTCCTGGTTCCGAGGCTACATGTGGTTCTATGAGCAGAATTATGTTCTATCTGCAAGTAGGTTGTAGCCCGGTTTGCAGATGGCCCTCTCCCTTTATTCGGACTTGGGACCGGCAACAATGCCACTGAGCTACTCAATCCACCCAGCGACACTGCAGACGGAGTTAAAAAAATACAATTTATGATGAATGACAATTGGCGACTAAGGGTCGCTTTTTGTCGCATCAAAAAAAGGTTCAACACCTGAAACTGGCGAATGAAACTCGAAACAAGCTTTCACGACACAATTACCAATTTTTCCTACCTTAGTTTTCTTCAGTAGGGAGTAGAGAGAGGCACAACTAGGGTGTTCTTAAAATTTTCGGGCAGCAGGAAAAATTCGCTGGCATGCCCCTGAAGACTGGATCGAATGGAGACAACGTGCAGGGATTTTCTTTAACGACGGGGAAAACGGGAGCTTCAGATGCCCAACTCTCCGCTGCTGTACGGGGTGGTCACTGGTAACTGCAGAGACGACGGAAACGGGGTTGGAAGCTTTATTCCGACACAAGTCGAAAGAACAAATCCAGTGAATTGTCTTTGAAAAAAGCCGACTCTCTGCTAATATTTTTAATCTGACACAAGTCGAAGAACCTTTTGCCTAAGGCAAAAAACGAAACCATAACTCAATTAGCAGAAGAGCTGCTACACAACCCGATATCACAAAAAGAAAGCACGTCAGTTATCTCCCAAGGCCTAGCGTCCACTCTTTCAATTAATTTATCAACGGTCCCCGAGATGGTATCGCGTGACCGGGCCGTGCAAACGTGGCAAATCGACTTGAGAACAGCAATTAAAATAGAATTTTAATTCCTATGAAGCGGCAAAACTAAACGGACATAACACTCTATGTTGTTTTTTATACATATCTCACTCCGAATCATGTATTTATAACAAAACTTTAAAATGAGAAGTATTCCGTACAGTGGCGGTTGACTTGCAAATATATTAATATTTTCTAATAAATATCCCCTATTGGGATTACAGCTACAGAACGTATAATAAATTATAAAATGTATAGGAAACCCATTTGAAAACTGACCCTAATAAATTACATTAATTGCGGTTTGGGTGACACTTTTGAAATGGTGTTTGGAATTTGTTGCGGCCGTAAAACAGTACCTATTTGCCATATTTAAAGTTTCTAACATATGCTGTAGCATTTGTTGCTATCTAAAAACACCAATTAAAATATTTTCCGATACGAATATTTTCCGCATCGCTCCAGATTCGCAAAGCTTTAACGGAGAAATCTGATTTTAAAAAGTTCCGTATTGCATCAAAGTAAACTAACTTTCCCAAACTTTCCTTTTTACCTTTTCAAATGTGCGGCATACGACTGTATAAAATACGATACGAATAAGTAAACAGTTTTCAATTCTAAGCAGGTGTTACGATAATGGGGCCTATACTGAAGAACTTCGTTGAGGAAATATTATTTTCGCGAACTCTTGAGATAAATAAACTCGCGGAGGAAGGTGCAGTTGTGATATTGTGTTGTCATCCCCTGGGTAAACAGAGATCTCGCACTTCGGAGTACTTGTCTAAATTGCAATTACCTCAAACAACTCAAGCTGACTCAAAGTCACGCCGCTCGATTTGAAAATAATGACGCTTTGGGTGCGTTGGGAATTCTATAATTAGGTTTTAGACATAATGGGGTACCAAGGGATGTAGATCTTCCTTGATATATGCACCGAACGTATAAATCACGGCGTAGACAGAAACATGGGTAGTATTGGAAAATTTTCTTGCTTTATCTTAGCGTTTACCTTGCTGTATGACGGGCTAGCTCCATAGAGATACATTGGAGGCGTCTTGTAAACTTGGTTTCTTATGATGTGAAACATCTGTAATAAAAATGTACTTATTCTAGACCTTGAATTGTTATTATTCGGCTTCTCTGCAAAATAACCGGTTTTTGTTTTGTTTTCGAAGCGTAGGAGTTTAGGAATTTAAAAAGATTTTACACTTACACAATATGACGTAAAACCCATTTGGCTGTTGTGAAAATATAGTTAGTCGTGGTGAATATCAAAATAAATATAGTGAAAGAAAGACTAAATCTTACATATAAATCAATTTGAAAAGTAAAGCCTGTAATAAGACGTCATTTAATTATAAATTACGTACTACTTTCGTCGGTATTTGAATGTGTATACGAGGGCAACCTTTTAAGTATTTACAAAAAGTAGGGAAGAATTTTTTTTGGAACAAACTGTTTTCTTGCTTTTCAAAATATTCGTCTTTAAGATTTATACACTTTTCTATGCGTTCAAACCAATTCTCGAAACATTTTTCCACTCTGAAGTTGCTATCCCAAAATAATGGTTTTTGAAGGCTTAAACAGCTTCTTGAAGTGAAGAAAATCGCTGTCCACCCATTCTTTGTTTGGCATTCGGGAACACAAAGGCGTCGTTAGGTAATAAATCAGGTGAATAGTGCAATGTTTTTCTCCTTCAAATAATTCAATTCAATCAATTGTTTGACGTGCTGTGTGAGAGTCATCATTGTCATGATGAAGAATTATGCGACGTTTTCGGTTGTTTTTCTTGATTTCCTCTATCACTTTTGGCAAACAAATTGTTGTATATCATTCAGCGTTAACTGTTCTTCGATCCTCTAAAGGAATGGTTGCGATATGTCCAGTACAACGGAAGAAACAACCGATCATTTTCTTGGAAGTGCTTCGTGAACGAACAACTTTTGTGGGATTCGGTTCACCTTGGAACACCCAAACAGTGGATTGTTGCTTAGTTTCCGGTTCATACGAATATATTCTAGTTTCGTCACTTGGTACGATGTTGTATGCCAGCGTTTCTCAACCTCTTAATATTTGCGATCCAATTTTCAATCACAATTGTCATGCCCCTCCCCCTCATACAATAATTTTTACTGAAATCGTGCTGTAATTGTAATATTAATTTCTATTTATTTTGACGCTAAATCTACACTAATTGATATCTGTCTTACGTCCACCATATCGTACATTTTGGCGGCGGGAAGTATAAATGCTACACCTCTTTCAATTCCAGCCAGTCACATTCGAGTCGATCCTCACTAGACGATAGTGAAGCATGAACAAGTGCACAGACGAGCGTGGTTCCGAAGATAAAATTAAGAACGTATTCTAAAGAATACTTAAATTTTGGATTTACCAGCACTGAAGTAAATGAAGAAGAAGGGCCCCCATGCGTCATTTGCTCAAAACTTTTGGCAGCATACAGCATGAAACCCAATAAACATAAACGATATTTGCAAACGTTTCATAGTAAGTACGTTAACAAACCCCGATGATTCTTCGAATTACAATTAAGATTACACGAAAAGCAAAAATCATTTTTTACAAAAACTTTATCCGTTAATAAAAAAGCTTTACTTGCCTCTTACAAAGTTTCATATAAAATAGCCAGATGTAAAGAGCCTCACACCAGTGGTGAAGAGCTTATTCTACCAGCTGCAATTGAGATTACAGAAACTATGTTTGGAGATAATTTTGCCAAACAATTGCAGTCCATACCTCTATCAAATGATACTATTGTCCGTCGAAATGGTGATATAGCTGAAGATGTACAGTATCAGCTTTTCGGGAAGTTGCGTGACAAATTGTTTTCAATTCAGCTTGGTGAGATAGCAACAGATAGCAATAAAGATGCTCATTTAAATGCCTATGTTCGATTTCAGCAGCAGAAGAACTACTTTTCTGCAAACCAATAGAACTCAAAGCAACAGCACTTGCATTATTTGCTATCTTAAATGATTTTGTAAACGAGGCAAACATAGAGTGGAAAAATTGCATCGAAATATGCACCCGATGGTGCTCGCACAATGTCTGGAAGATTCCACAGTAGACAAGTGTGTCTGGACACATTGCGTGATCCACAGAGAAGCTCTGGTTTCCAAAGAAGAATAATGAGTCCTAGTCTGAATATCGTGCTAACGACGGTTGTAACGGTAGAAAATTATATAAAAATGAGACCCCTAAAATGAAGAATCTTTGCTGCACTTTGTAAAGACATGGGTGCAGTACATTCGGCGTTACTATTTTATTGCGAAGCAAGATGGTCATGTGGAAAATTTTTGCGTGTTTATGAATTAAGAGATGAAATCGCCATTTTTCTAGAAGAGGAAAACCGATCGGAAGCCAAGAAGTTCCGAGATGATCTATTTATGAAGAAATTGACCAAGTAGGGTCGACATATTCCAGAACTTAAATACCTTGAATCTTCAACTCCAAGGAGTAAACACACATATGTTGGATACGAGTGATAAAGTTAATGCTTTTTGTAGAAAGTTGGAATTGTGGAGCAGAAATTTAAATCAAAAATACCTAGAAATGCTTGCAAATGTGAATGAATATATTAAAACTTACAAGGCTGAAGAACAGCATGTGAAAGTTGTGGCGAAATCAGAGGACAGTTTAGTAATAAATTACTTTTTGAATTTTGGGCATTGATGTATGATGAGTTTTCTGCACTGAAAACTAGAGCATTTCGTATACTATTACAATTTTCAACATCCTACACAGAAAAAAAATGCTTGTATCTCTCAGATAATTTTAATTATCTATTCTGATTTTCACTACACTAGTGAAAATTCTTATTTCTGGTAAATAAAATTTTAGATATCTGTGGTGACCTTTGCAAATGAAGTTGCTTGTCAGATGCAAGTAAAATTTCTAAAACTTTCTTCGTTAACGCCAAGAAGTTTTTGATTGCAACAAACAAGTATCCTTGTCTGACAAAAGATAACGTATCACGTGATCTCTAGTTAGCAATTTTGTTATTTGAATTAGCGAATATTTAGTCTCGAGTGTAATATAGGCCGGGTATTATTGCGATCGTCTCTGCTATACGTCACAGTTAGCTTCGATAGGTGCCGAAGAACGCTGCAAATTTTTTTGTGAATTAAGTGTCTAATTAGTGTCTTCATTTACTTTGGTTAAGTTCAGATAAGTGTAAAATGGAAGAAACCAAACAATTATTGAAGGACTGGGATTTAGCCGATTTATTTCCTGCTTTCGAAGGTAAGTGCTTATACAGTCATTTGTTGCTTTGATTACCGAAAATTCGTTGCGTATCTAGACGAATTTAAAATTAATGCTGTAAAAGTAATTTCTATCGATAAGATTACCTACCATAAGTCATATCCATAAGAAACTAGGTGTTATGCCTTATTTCTAAAGTAGGTGCCCGCATAAAATGTTTGTGTCAGTTTCCCGCGTTTTATATCGCTTGCGGGACGACATACTGCAGCGATTGAAGCATATGAGTCATGAGCTTGCAATGTTTTGACTAGCATCCCTATTTTAGGTCGACCTTGATCATTCGTAGGTACATTGGTACTTTGACAATAATTGATTCATTTTAATTTTTTACGGCATAAGTAGGTACATAATAAGTTATAATATTAATATCAAGTTTCTCGAATTTTTATACATACCTATTTGATATTATTTCATGTTCAGCAAGTATATAAAAAACATGTTCTACCAACTGACCTCAAAGTGAAAAATATGGTCATTTTATTCATATTTAAGTTACAGCATGTCCCTCGTATGCTAATTAGATAGATTTTTGTCGTGATAAAATTTTCAGGATTTTGTGCAAGGCACACCTTTGAATATACCTATCTAATGTCTGTGGTGCATCAGAATAAAAAAATAGTAATTATACCTACTGTATGTTTTCTGTTTTCACTTTTTTTCGTTTTTAGCAAATGAAGTTACCGTTGAAATGTTTAACGATTTAAGTACGGATGTCATCAAGGAATTAATTCTCAAAATTGGGAACAGAATAAAGTTTGTAAAAAATTTGGAAATATGGAATGCGAATTTTATTGTTCAGCCCAATGACGCAGTTTTGGTAAGACAGCCCCAATAGTGACTAATAAATAATAGGCCAGGGCGAAATATCGAAATAAAATGTAATACGTACTCGCGTTCTGATTTTGAATTTTCTTACATAATTTAGGAATAAACATTTTTCAGGTTACTGCTGATGATTTTAATACATTTTCTCCTACATCAACATCGTCTACCTTGAGCAATTCGTCGAACTATTCATTGCCTTCGAAATCATCAGTACTAAGTGAAGATTTAAATGATACAGATGAACCCCCAAGTATGAAATATACGCTTCAAAAAGCGGGTACCTATCGAAAATAATAATAATACCCGGATTATTCTTTGTTACAGCAAAACTTACTGCTATGTCGCAAAAGCCCTTCCTAATCATTGACGGGGTAGATTTAATCCCGGAACCTCCAATAAAGAAACAAAAATGTTCTTATCTAAAAGATCTGTTAAATGCTAGCAATATGGGCAAAAGTTTATTGGAGGTGTATAAATCCTCCGGTTTCAAACAACTACATCGACAACTTGCTGATATTATAATAAGTAAGGAATTGGAAGGGGGACCAGATAAGAGGTAGGTAGAAATGAAGTTTTAAAAAATCTCTTTATTTACATTGAACTAATAGTTATCGCAATTGTCATATTTATATCTACACATACAAATACGATTCACGTAGTGAAAGAAGTGCTTAAGACTTTGAATTCGGATACCGTGACACAAGGTAAAGTATACAATAAGCACATACAATTTAACTTTCTAAGAATTTTATTATTGCAGATACTATTGTCAGATGTAAATTTGTTGCCTTGTTTTGGATTATTAGTATATATATTACAAAATGAAAGTAATACCATTTTTGTATATAATCATTATGAAACCAAAGGGTTTAATGAACACAATCATGCATACGAAATTGAAAAACTAAATTCATATGCAATCACTCATTATAAAAATCTACCTCATCCTATGCAAGCATTGCTTACTAAAGCAGTTGATGGTAAACTGTATGTTTCCATTAGGCATGACATTTCTTCATGAGTTTTTTTTAATATAAACTTCGTATATCACACCCTAGTTTCTAATGGTAATATTTTTATTCTAATGGTACCTAATTAATTATTTTTATATTGTCATATTTAGACGTAATGATGTTTTTGTACTATACAGATACCTAATTCTTTATATCATTGCAAGTTTAATTTTTATGTAGTAGGGCTGTTTCTTTTTTAGTTTTATTATAGTTTTTACCTATTGTACTATTCTGATTTTTGTTTTTGTATTATGTATTACAATAGTATTTTTCAATAGATTTTATATTTCAATTTTAGATTTATTTTATGCTGGTATTTGGTACAGATAAATTAATCTAATGCAGATTATTAAATAAAGGATTTTAGCTAAAGGTGAATTCTCCCATTAAGAATAATTCTGCTGCAGTAGCAAGTAAATTGTTTAAATTAATGAATATCTTGCACTAGTCAAGCAGGGAACTTCTAACTAACGGAACAAATTTTATACTTCTACAGCGAATGAACTGATCTATAATTGCTAATGGTAATAGAGCAATAGAGCAAAATATTTTGATTCTCAGAGTAAAACCATTTATTGATTACAACAAAAGAGTTATTAGTAGTAGTGAAGTTGCTTATAAATATTGGACAAATTAAGTTATTTAGAAGAGCTAATATATTTGTGTAAAACAGTTAAATATTTATAGCAATGAAACTTGTTAAAATTACACAAAATCTTCACTGTCACTATAGTGCTAAATTATTTTAACTGTAGCAGACAAGTTTTTTTTTTCTGTGTACCTTTGCGAAACCGGATTTTCTGCGGTGGCTGCTTTGAAGACAAAATATAGAACTCAGCTAAATATAGAAAAAGATTTCAGAGTGTCAATTTCTAATATTAAACCTTGTTTCCAAAAACTTTGCTCTGCAAGACAAGCCCAAGGGAGTCACTAATAATTATTAAACTTGTTTTAAATTTAGTATTGATAAGTTAATTATTAAATACATTGCGCAGTACTGATACAATCCTATTTATAAGTGTATTATATCAGTGTAAACGTGTATTTTATTGTTTATTATGTCAGAATGTATTTTATAGCTTTTTTTCAGTAAATTAAATAATTTTTTAACAATATTTTTTCTTATTTTTTTGGGATATGCTCTCGCCCTCCATTTAGTGTTATCACGCCCCCCTAGGGGGCACGCCCCACAGGTTAGGATTGCTGTTGTATACGGATTTTGCAGTTCCTCGGTCGAATTTTTTGAGCATTTCCTTACACCAATTAACACGAACCCTTTTTTGAGTTTCATTACCAAACGTTGAATGAAGCGATTCTATGCATTGTTGTTGAATTAGGCCTTCGCTAAATCGTAAAAAGTGAGCCAACGAAAACCTTCACGTGAAATTTCCATTTTTTTCACAAAAAAAAAAACCACTGTGGTCAGTTTCTAAGCTGCCATTGTTTTCATAATAACAAATGTTAAATTTTACGAAAATATTAATGACACATCTCAATAGCGCCAGCTAATGGTCGTTCGTAAAAACTTAAAAGTCTGCCCTCGTATAACCGTTTCTAGGTACTAATTATTATATACATCATAATAGCTTCAAAAGGCAGTCACAGACTAGAGGTTATCGCATTAGACTTCTACACTGAAGGTATGGGGTTCGATTCCCAGTACCGCATCATCGAATGTTAACGGATGTTTACATTTCCAGTGAGTCTGAGCACGCGTTAAGCTGTAGGTCCTCTATGTCTGAGATAGTTTACAGCATTCAACATAGGCATAGGAGAGAAGATTACTAAGTCTCGGAAGAGACAAAGAAATCGAAGAAGATTAGCTTGAAATCCGCACTCCTAATAAATAAGTTTGTTTCATTGCTAATTACATTTATTATAATTTTTCCTTTTTTAAATTAAAAAACAAAATCAGAAACTGTTTTCATTTATAAAAAATCTGACTAAACTCTGTTTCTCTTGCAGCTTCTGTTAATTTTGAGCTTTACTTCTAAAATCCTTTCTAATTCTGTTTTACCATTCTACAGTATATAAACATTAGGCCTGCATCAATTTAGGTTATCTTATTATCTAGATTAATGATATTTAAACAATAGCAGTCTAAAAGTGGAAAGCTGAAAAATATTTGAGTTTACTTTACCAGTAGTTGTGGATACAAGCCCGGGTCAAATACAGAAGCCGATGTATATTTATGATAGACCACTTATTTTCGTTGGACGAATAAATTCTTGTGTGTAATTTGTGAAGCGTATAAACTCCACAAATGTCAGTAGAGTCCAGTTTGCATTTTCCTTAAGATTTATTTGACAGTTTTCTGTAAACCGATATAATATAGACGGAAAAGTACGTATTAAAAATATGCATATAAATATTTATTTAAACAGCAATATTGATTTTGACCATTTTAGTTTATGGTGATGGTCAAGGGTCTCTTAATTCTACCTATATAAATTACGGCGGTGGTGGAAGAAGATGCAATTTCAATGATGATTAATCTTCTGTAAAATTTTAGAATCAACGCGTTTTTGTTTTAAGTTTTCCAGTAACTGATAACTTATTGGCTGATGCATCACTTTATATGAAAGTCGAGATTAAAGTGGTTGTTGTTATTAGAAATTTAACTGCCGCAGGATGTATGCACTCCCATTTAGAAAAAAAAAAACAGTATTTATTTTATATTTATCATACGATTTTAGTAATACGTGTACAAAGCTAAATTATTTTCATTATTCCTAGAATCGATGGTACTATAAAAATGTTTTATTATTAAGTTACAACAGTATGGCAGTAGCTAGTTACCCTACTGCTAATATTGAAATAGCTGTTTTTTACGCTATTGTCACTGTGATAAACCAATGATTTCATGTTTTCACTGTCACTTACGATTCCTCTATTAGAGGGGTAGTGAAAAAAGACTGTGCACAAGGCGAGCTTCTGTCTCCACTGTTGTGAAACACAATGCTCACAATAATGCTGGGTTCTGTACATAGTACACAGTACAACACATGCACAGGATGGGACTGGCGAACAGCCCAAACTGTCGAGGATGCAACGGGGATGACGAAACAGCAGAACACATCTTGTGTCAGAGGATCCATGTTCGGATACTTTTAGCCTGATATGGCCGAAATCAGCAACACCCCAGTTGCGGATGTCCTTAAGTACATCCAAATGATTGGACGGCTTGGGTGTTGCCCAAATTATGGACCTGCTGGAGAGGCAGCACAATGGGCCTACCTTTGTGGCCTAAGTGCACGTGAGGTAACTCACCCTACCAAAATCTACAATGACAATGCCGATTCCTCTATACCTAAAACAAAATAATTTTGGCGCGCTTATTTGCACAATTACATGAAGAAGCATTTCTTAATTTCGCAAGGTGTGGCGCACTAAGCAATGGCCAAATTTCACATAGAAAGTCTCCAAAACAAAGTGTCAAGAATATAATTTTACTATAGAAATTTACTAAGACTACTCAATGCGGTTTGTGGTTCTCCTTAAAACATGTAGTAGTAGTAGCTTCCCGATTTTCCAATGCAGTTACCATTTTTGCTAGCTCGCTACACCACTACAAGACACATTTTGAATCAAATAGCACGCTACCTTAAATCGCTGCAGTAATATATAACAGCGCGCTGTTATTACTATTATTCGTATTGGGTGTAGTGGTAGGCCTACTGCACTGAAGCTCTATTGTCTTATTGTGCCCATTGGTGATCTACTCTATCAGGTTCGTTCCCTTAATGAATGAGGATGTCCTTGATGGACACTTTTGTTATGCCTTCCGGTTTCGTGCAGTGCTGGTATCGCCTGAGACCCAAAACCGGACATGTACATAGAATGTGCGGTGTTTCCTCCTCCTAATAGCAGAATCTACGGGCGGGGGCTTGTTCTACCCGAATCTTGTTTAGGTAGCTTCTGAGGCGGCAGTGTCCTGCGAACGGTCCTGCTGTAGATCCCAATCATTTCCTGCTCAATTGCAGTATTTCATAGTTCTTTTCCTGGAGGGGTTTTACACGAACAGCTGCAATTGTCTCGGCCCGTGAGCTTCCTACCAGTATTGTTTGCTTAGCTGGTCTTTGACAGCTCCTATTCGGACATATCTGATATTACGCACGTGGATTCTGGACCAACAAGAGGTTCGTCTACTCCCAGTTTGGCCAGCTGGTCTGCCTTTTCGTTGCCTTCAAAATCTTCGTGTTCTGGCACCCGTGCCAGAGGGACTCTGTTCTGTTTTGCCAGTGTATTCCTAGGCATTCTAGTAGTACTCCAGATTGTATTTTTACCCCTTCAAGACCTGCTAGTGCCGCTTGACTGTCCGACATGATGCAGATTTGTCTGTTAGGTCTGTATGCCATGTCACATAATTTTGTACAAAATTCTGTCTGCGAGCATGCACAAATATGTGCAAATTACGTTGATATCTGTGTGAAAACTGTCAAATTTTGAACAAAATTTTGTTGTATGACACGACACAGAATTTTGTAAAGACACTTTGAACAAAAAATGTGTACAAAATTCTGTGCCGTGTTATACAGACCTTAAAATAAGCTCTCTCCACGTTGATGCTTGGGCAGGTAGAGACTGCGAGTAGGTATCCCCGGTGGAAGATAGCAGTGAAGCGTCCCAGGTTTATGCTAATGCATTCCCCGATAGCAGCATCAAAAATGCTCACACCCTACTCGTTGGCCATTTTGAATCCGTATGTATACCAGATGTGCCCTCGACGGTTTTTCAGCTATTGTTTTTTCTCCACTCCCCCCTCCCTGGCATCAATGCCTTAAAAGGCTTCCTGAACTCGAAGATAGTGCCAATTTTATCAGTATGAGTACTGAGTAGAGGCTTACTGTTTATTTTCTCGAAGATCTCGGTATGGTTCCCCCTTCTGTGGAGAATCTCCCGTGACCATTCGCAGGCAGCCCGTTAACTGCTAACTCTGTATGTCAGACACCGAATCCATTTTTTCATGTACTATCATGTAAGCACTACTGGGTGAAAGGAAATGTAAAGCATTTTCGTGCATTTCCTTAACTACGCGATCATAGCTACCTAATTTGATTCCAATAAGTGGTGTAGCTTTAATAACATAGCAAACGTTATTGCATTGCTAGTACTTGACAACCTCCGTTACCTATGCGAACACGTCAAAAAGAAAACAGAATGCAAAGTGCAAAGCTGTTAGTTATGCTTCTTAAATTCGAGTACAGTACAGATTGCACAATATAGTTCATTGTAACCGAGTGTCCATCCCTTTGTTGACAGTATTGTAGGTTCGAAAAGATTTTAAGGCATGCGAAAAAGTAGCTTCAACCTGCGTTGGTTTTTTCTTCCACTTCTTCCTTTTGTTTTGCATTCTCATTACTCATTAGAATAAAATTCTTCAACAACCAGATGGACCTTCACCAGCGAAAAAGATTCCCCATTTGACAAACTTACAACAATATTTTTAGCAAAGAAATGATGCAGGTGAAATTTTTCATCAATTAAACAAAATACAAATTGTTTTAAATGACATATTTTTAAAAGAAAGAGTAATTAAAAAAGAAATTACGAATGTTTTGAAAAGTAATCTCTCATTTTAGTATTTTTTGTTTTGTTCGAACTTTCGGTGAATGTATTACTTTGCAAGTTACTATTTAATTTTGTTTTTAACCTAAAAAAATCAAATTCGAGTAAGATAGACACTTGGTTATAATGGGCTAAAAATGATTGTTTCTCGAAGTCCATTATTAGATGACTAGGTCTACTGTACCCTAGTTCAGAAAGCAACTTCACAACTCATTGCGTTTCAAAAGAAAAAGGGTTGGGTGATCTGAAAGATCCTGTATATATATCATTTGTCTAACATTCAATTAAAGATGCAAAAAATTTCATAATACTAAGTAGGCGCTCTAGATGTAAAGTTCACCCAGTTTTTATTGAAAATTATCTCATAATGTGCTGCTTCATAAAACTCTGTAGCAGTTTATTTCTACTCAGTTGACGTCTGTTCACGTAACATTTTGAATATATTTGGTTCTCGTTAAAAACAGAAATGAAACAGGTTTTCAAAAGAACGTTGTTCGAAAGTTTAAGTGATTTTTTTTGTTTTTCAGAGTAAAAAATTACGTGAACGTAGCTTCATTATTAATAGAATCAATCTTTAAGTTATTTAGTAAGTATAGTTAATGTGTGCAATTTACTGATTTTTATTATATCTAGTTTCGTCTGGGATACGGATTGCTCAAATCCATTTCTTTGAATATTCAATATTTTTAACTCGATTCCTACGCACTCAAAATTATAATATTAGACAGCTAACTGTAATTTTCTTTAACCCCAGCCGGGTTCCACAGCACTTACATAGTGGGTAATAAACAGGTCTGTTATAAGAAAAGCAAGAAGTTGATACTTTTATTTCTACCTAGCAAAAACTTTCGACTTATAATAGTCCCAACAAATAAATTCTATTAAGGTTGCAACAGTCGCTTGCCTAAATTAGACAGAGCGTAAATAATAATCAAACTGTGAAGTTGCATTTGCATGTTGTGTATTTTAAAGTATTGTGTTGTCAATTAAAGGTACTTTCAGAATATCCAAATATCTCGAATTTGAAAATATTAGTATTATAAGATTGCGAAATACTTCTCAACTTATACTTACGCTGTAATAACATATGTATACCGAAGTCAATATTAGCTTACGCAAAAATTCATATTGAATACGCTATGAAAATTGTTTTAATTCTTTATTCCATATCTGCCAGGTGTCCGGTATGCATTTTTCCGTTTACTATCCTGTAAGCGCTACTGGGTGCGCTACTCGCATAGAAAATTAAAAGGAATTTCGATAACTACACGTTTATAACTACTTCATTTGAGTCGAATAAGTGTAGTAGCGTTAATAATATACCAAACGTATACGCATTGCTAACACTTGAGAACCTCGGTTGCCTATGCGAACACACCAAAGAGGAAACGGAATTCAAAGTCGAAAGCTGCTTGTTATGTTTTTTGAACTCAAGTAAACTAGACCCCGATCCTATTATAATAATGGACTTCAAAGAATAGTCATTATTAGTTCATTGCATCCACGTGTCCATCCCCTACAACTGTAGACTACATTTATTCAGATTTAGGTTGGATATCATCATCTTCACTAATAACAACTTGTAGATGAAATATCGTTCACTAATTAAAATTATGTATGCTTGTAGGTTTAATAGTCAAAGATGTGGACCATTTAATTTGTTCTGGCTAAATAAACAAGTTAATATAAGCGAGTCTTCTTATAAATGCTTCTCCCCACATTTTATTACATGAAACAGGATGTAGATGATAAATACTATTTTTTAAGAATTCATTTTTGTATATTTTTTGACCTCACTTTCAACATAATATTAAGTCGAACTTTTTTTTTCATAATCTTAGAAAAAAAAATTGAAGTTAAATCTGATGACCTGAGTCGCCAATTGACAGTTTCTCGAATCTGCTGTTACAAAGCGGTTTGCGGTTTATATTTTGAGGGGTGGAAACCTAATTTAGAAAAATGGTAACTCTCAGTCTACATGCGAGAAATTGCTAGTTCCTGAGTTATACAGTATTATTTCTGAAAATAAACCTATTGAACTGTTTATCACAGGAAGGAAAGTATTTTTTAAAAATGGATTGACCAGGTTTACACCTATTCAAAAAAAATATATAGATAGATCGCAATAATAATCGGGACTTCGGGGTTTTGATAACTATAACCGATTGATAATAATAAACGGAGAAACCATCCTTTCATTGCAACAAAATGTTTCTATCCCATTTTCTTTGCCAAGTTCTTCCACTTTTTGGCACATCAACGGGCTATCTACGCGTGCTTCGTGTTCACGGACATTAGCGAATCAGAGGTTCAATACAGATTCCACTTAATCGTCTTTCCCAGTGCAACTTCTTTTAGTGTTAAAATTGCCATTTTTCTTTGCGGAATCACCTATTTCAACACGTTCTTTTAAAATTTTATACATAACTAGTTGTTAAATGTTCAATTGTGGTGCTGCGTTCCGCTGGCTTATTTTCGGCAACTTGCTATACTGCTCTAATCTGTAAATCTTTTCTTTTAAGCAAGATCACGTCTGTTTTTTACGTCGACCATGACAAAGAATAGAACTCAGTTAGCTGCTGCCAACCAGCATGCAGGCTGCTAACTTACGAAACAGAGAGAGAGAGAGCGAGAGAGGTCCTATACCTCTAGAGCTTGGAAAACAAGCAACAAATGCATGCAAACAAGGCACGAAAACAATCCTAAGAAACAACTGATAACATATAAGCCGAAGTCATGATTACTATAAACGATGTTTTTCCTATGTAGTCTTATACGTCCCGCCTTCGCGAAAGTAACAAGAACACGCGGATGTTAACATTATCCGTGATTTCTATAAACGGCGTGAATTGTAATTCGAAATTTGAATAAAAAGTTGCATTTATAATGTTGAAATCTCTTTAAGCCTCATTGACACAGAAAAACTTAATCGCAAAAACCAAACCATAAAATGACTTAGTTTTTGTAATCCGTGATGAAAATCCAGCAGTATTTATGGAATCTAAACCTAGTGAATGTAGTAGTCTTTGAGACGTGCTTATGCATGCAAGAGCAAGAATTGGGAATAATTTTATCCACGTGCATAATTATTTTGGCGAAAAATACGTGTAAATAGTTATACGGGCATATTTTCATCGTTTTAAGAAAATCTTTTATTTGTGGCTAACATGAAAATATCCTTTCAACAAAGTTAATTTTTTCGAACTTTCTACAGAGTATTTCTTTATGATTCTGAAAGTATTTTTTTGTAATCAAACTATATGAATTCAGTGGCGGCTCGCGGGTGAAAAAATAGGTGAAGGGCTATTATGATAACAAACAGCAAAAATATAACATTTTTAATCTTTTCATAATGAGTTATAATCTCTATCGGACTTCTTGATATTAATAACGCTAAAAGCTCTTTGAAATTTCCACGATTTGCTGAGTCACAGCTTTCGTCGTGTCCGCGAAACGCTAATTCTTGCTTCCTTAAATACACAACTGTGTCGATAACTGTTTGGAGGAAAAGTCTATTTAATTGAACATTTTCATTAAATTGTGCTTTAAAAAGTCTCGCGTTTTCTTTTAAAGCATCGCCTATGGTGTTATGATTTTTCTCAAAATTCTTTAACTTCAATGCACGTATTAAATGATCTTTAGAGTCGGCATCTTTATGTAACGCCCCCTGTAATATTTAACAGATCTGCAAAATCCTTCCTGTTCCAGACAGACTGTTTTGTACAAAAGAGCAAGCAAGGCCAAGAACATAATTTTTGTAGTATCGGGCTGGTACGTAACCATTTGTATTCGGCAAACCAAGAAATTTTAAACTTAAGATTATATGATTTTCCACTACATTTTAAGTCTTTTTTCGCGGAAATTGTCAAACCAACTGTAGGTCGCCCTTGATTTAAAACGCCTTTCTTATCTTCTTCCTTCCAATGCCTGAATGGCGTCTCTAACAAGCTGCACACTATGTCATTAATAGGATTCATAATTCTCCTAGTAATTATCTACGTATAAAAGTAAGCTTTCCAAACCAGAAGCACACATAATACGAGTACAAACGCACAACACAATCAACAATAGTAATAGTTACCAATTAACTATAATTCATAAACGAACGAATAAAATAAAAAATCCCAATATGAAGTTCTGCTCCTTACTGCGCCGGAACTCTTCACTTGCGCATTTCACCGCGAACAAATTCTAGATAGTAACGTAGGCATTACCATGGCAACCGAGGTATAAGTGCAGAGTTAAAATACATTTGAGGCCGACTCTTCACTACAATTGCTCGAGTGTTGTAGGTAAGGTTTTTTATGGTCGACGCTCGACGGACTGCCTCTAAAATTTAAATTTTTGCTTGTTTTCACTAAGCTCATTGTATCTACGAGTATGTATGCCATAAATGAACGACTCCTAATAGGTGTAATGCCGATAAATAATTTATTATGTAATTTAAATAAATATTCGCAATTGAATGAAAATTTTAGGTGAAGCGGCACTTCACCTACTTCACTTGGCGAGCCGCCACTGTATAAATTTACAGTATATTTGTTCAGCTATTTGATGCCGATGTATATTTCTAGCATCTCATGAATAATGCTAAATTT
The DNA here is from genome assembly GCA_014611495.1 of Limonius californicus. Lineage (NCBI taxonomy): Eukaryota > Metazoa > Arthropoda > Insecta > Coleoptera > Elateridae > Limonius > Limonius californicus. Next base: position 27,699 of record JABXWE010013275.1, read on the forward strand.
TTGTTGTAATCGAAAATTCTAAAGTTCATGTAAATATATAAACGTATACGAGGCAGATAATACAATAAAAGAAAACATTATTTTGATATCGACAGCACTACCAAACCATATTTTTATGTCACTCTATATGTAACATACACACTGCTGAAATGGGTGTGTCTATCATAAATCACTGTAAATAAGCTTTGCGTGGTCGCTTAGACTTTCTGTGAGCAACTAAATGGATGAAAGAGATTAAGATTAATCTGACACCGCAAACTAAAATTAGGAGCCATTGCTGTTAACGTTAAACTTCTACAGAGAGGCAGTATATCCCACTGTTAGATACTACGATAGAAAGGCATCGATAGAAATACATGAACAAGAAAGAAGTAATTCTAAACCAGAATCTAGATTTATCTCGAACAACGTTTAAATATAATAAGCTGTATTCTTATTTTACTTGAATAATATTAATGCAAGGTCCAATTACATATGCAAATATAGAGGTCCTAATAAAAACACTTATTACTGTTTGAAACAACGGAGAAGTAATTTTTTTTACAATTCATACCTGGATTTTACGTCAGATAAGAGAAGTTTAAGCCGTTTTGTGGATTCTTTTTTACGGACGGAAATAAATTAAAGCTTCATTGTGATTTGGCGCTACTTTTCGGTTTATTAAATTGTTCGTACCTTAAGGAGGTTTTAAAATAATATTAATTACACATTTTGACTAACTTTACAGTTAAGTGAAAGCATGTAAACTATATTCCAAACTCGAACATCAGTTGGCATTTCCAAGGTATTGATGCTATAAAGATAAGTCATATGGTGAGCAACGTAGTCAGAAAGCCATAAAAGGTATGAAATCATCGGAAAGCTTTCGCAACGATAACTATCTATGCTTTCAAGCGTGCCGTATTAAATTTCTGAGCAAATCAGAAATGCGACGGTTTCTTTGATGGCAATAAAAACGTCAAACTTCTCTTAATATCGTTCTACAAAAAGGTGAAATTGATTTTCTCTTGCTTCAGAGTGTGGTGTTCCATGTGTCAACGCACCCCAAATATCCTTCGTTCCATCAGTGCGTAACATTCGGCTTTTTTCCTTCGCCTGGTTTAGAGATTGCCTATAATTTATTCTGCGTGGTGGCAATGTATTTCATACCGCTGCTCGTTATCCTGGTCGCATACACAGCAATCATGTGCGAAATCTCCAACAAGTCAAGGGAAACTAAAGGTAAGCATTAGCTTTAGATAACGCTATTAACGAAGCGAAGGTGGGTATATTAATTAAGCCTGACGCTTTTAGGAGTTTATTGCAAGAACTGAAAATCCAATCACGAAGCTTGTTTAAAGATACTACAAATACCTTATTCGGTGTCTCAAAATTACACTTAATTATGTTTGTTTTACTTGGAAATCAGGATTGAATTGCAACGTTTATGTCCGTGTATTTATAGAAATACAGTTTATTTCGGGAACATTTTGAAACACCTCCCTGCATGACTGGTTTTATGTTTCAGGTTGAAAATGCACCAACTATAGCCGAACTTGGATGAATATTAAGTTATACTATTTAAATGTGCAGCAGGAATAAATAGTTATGTAAAACCTTTTACAAGACAGAGTGAATGTTAGCCTGCTTTTATAACAAGTATAATTTAGTATCGCTACGTTTGTGACAATAAATAACTACTCCGTGTAAATTTACAGACGGCCACTTTGTATGATAACTTTTATAGGTATAAGAAACAAAATGATTTTCTCCTAATTATTTTCCTAAAATATGCAGCTCATATATATTTACTTGTTTCATCTTCAAATTTCAACTAGTTACATACAGCGATGCGAATCCCGATAACTTTCACAGTTCACAGTTTTGTTTTACTTATGTAACAAAGTAGGTTAGGCATGAAAAGTTTTAAAGAGAAATTTTTGAATAAGCTACTTCCATTAGCTCGAAACTTTTGCATCAAGGGATTTAACGTTTCCTGCCGATTTCAGGCGAAAACTATCAAACTTCGAACGGGAGAATGAGGCTCCGCAGATCAGACATCAGCAATATCGAAAGAGCTCGCAGCAGAACCCTTAGGATGACCATAACCATTGTCTTAGTGTTCGTATGGTGTTGGACACCGTACGTTGTTATGACACTTTGGTAAGTTTTGCTAAATCGAGTTTTAAAGGTCACAAAAAATGTGAAATTTATTTGGTAAATCTAGCACTCACATTAATGGTTATACCCACGAAATCTGGCATTACGTGATAATTAGCGGTCAATAAATTACACATAACAGATAGCTTCATCTTAGATTTGTCTAAAGTAAGTAAGACAATTTAAATTTAATATGAAAAATGGTCCGTACAAGCTTTATACGAGGTTAAAGAAAATCCATTTGTATCCTACTTTTGCTGATATAATCTTCCTTATGCAATAAAGATCAAGCGATTAAATTTCCCTTTCTAAGCTACTTCTTCGGGAAAGGGAAAATAATTGTTTTCTTTATCTTTTCAGGCTTCAAATAACATAGCAGCAATTTTGTTTTCATAAACGTGATTTACTGAAGTTAACGAAAGCTCTCTCCGTAAGAACCTCAAGAAATCATTACTAATTTTCCTAAATATTTTGTCAGACATTTATCGCATAGCAAAATTCCTGTTTGTCAGAAAATATGCTATCGAGAAAACTTGCAAAGTTTATTTGAAGAAACTTGATAGGGAAAGCGTTGTTACATTCTAATATAATTTCTTCTTGTCGCTTGTAAATGGAACTTCGAAACTTCTACATTACTAAATGTAAGGGAAGAATGAAAACAGCGTAGTTTGCTAAGAAATGCGATTATATATTAAAAAATGTAGAGCACTCGTTTTGTAGAACGTGCTTTCAGAAATTTTTTAAGAAAAAATACTTCATTGCGTTCTACCAGAATATCAGGGAATTCTGTTGTGGTGCCTAGGAGCTTGTTATTTATTTTCTTTGTAAAACTGCTTCTGAGAATGTATTCTCTTAAAAAGGGAATATTAGTATAGCAACATCAATATAGTACAGTAACTATCTTTGTTTCTCCAATTAAATTTTGTAATTGCCGAAAATAATAATTTATTAAAATATTTCATCTTCCTTGTCAAGGGTAGCATTAATTGAACAAGTTGGGAGCATCCTCTACCTACCCAAGAGTTTGCAATTAGCATGACTTAAAACCAAAATAATCTTCAAGTAGGTCATGAAATAGTTCAGGATCGGTTGGTAAACTTTGCAGACTTCTCTTTACAAAAGCTGAGAACATCAATCATGCAAGACTTATAAATAACATGGCAAATTAATTCAACTTAAGAAGCCCGGCAAAAACTTTTAAAGCTGATACAGCCGAAAATTTTCAGAAGTAATTAAACTGTTTGGTATTGCATAATGTGTAAAATGAAATCAGCAGTTACCTCAGAAATTTCTCACACTCTCTTTACTATTCTTATCTGTTTTACTTGTCCAATTTTTTAGTACCAGTTTGCGTTAAAATAGTGCTTCCATTTTGCATTGACTTTCTCTAGTCTTTCCTAACGGTGATATCTCTTTTAGGTCGTATTCCATTCTGCAGTTTTATTGTTATAAAGCGTATTCGGAATAGCAAAGTAAAATATTTCTTTCATATTTTTAACTATAACAATGTTTAAGAAGTCGACCGGTGCACCTTAGTACCTCCGTAAGATTACAGGAGGAAACACATCCAATTATTTACATTGACTTAATTTATGACCCTAGGTATGTTTCAATAGTTATCATATTTTTCACCATTCCCTAACTGTTCTGCATATCCAGCTTTTTTAGGTCTCCTTCTACCTCATTTCAGCATTTTACTCTGAGACTTTCATTTATTCTAGATGAAAGTGAAATTATCTCGGGCTAGAAACTCTCTTATAGTAACTACTTGTACTATATTATTTAGTTTTTGAATCAATGAAAAATTAAAAAAAATTGGTAAATTATTACATTAATTTTTTTGATTAATCATTGATGCATCTTCCTTGTCTCTATATTCGCAAAATATTTGCGGCATATACTTTCGTACTGCTAATGATTAATATAATACTCTACCAGCATTCTAAAAGAATGGCCAACGTATCGATAGTGTAACACCACCGACCAATTTCTCAGCCTAGGAAAAATTGTAAGATCACCTCTGCAAAAAGTGCACATTTCATGCTAGTAGTTACAACATCAAATATGTGTTTACGTAGCTACAATGTTTATTTACGTGGAAAAGATGCTATACTTTTTGCTCTAATACGAGGTCTGTTCAATTCAAATCCATCTTTGCTTTATAAAAAATTTATTCAACAATTTAATTACAAATAATTACCGTCACAGTTCAGGCACCTATCTCATTGTTTTACTAACCAACGTATACCCTGCTCATAGAATTCTTGTGGCTGTTGATTGAAGAAATCTTCCACAGCTATCTGTACTTCTGCGTCAGACTGAAAATGCCAACATTTTAACGCCTTTTTCAGCGGTCCAAAAATATGGAAATCGCAAGGCGATAGATCCGGGCTATAGGATGGTGGCTCTAAAACCCTCCATTTCTTTCGTTGAAGATTTTCTTTTACTACATTAGTAACATGAGATTGCATTGTAGTGCAGCAAAATGACCCCACGCGTAATTTTTCCTGGACGTTTCCGTCTTATTGCTTGATGCAGCTTGTTCAAAGTTTCATTGTACAGAATTTGCATTGGCATTTACTCCAGGTTCCTTAAACTCTATCAACAAGGAACCTTCGTGATCGAAAAAAATGTTAACATCACCTTGCCTGCAGAAAGTTGTGTTTTACACTTTTTTGGTGGTGGTGAACGTTTCCACTGCATCTACGATAACTTACTGAATGGCTCGTAGTAACGGCATCAAGTTTCGTAACTAACAACTATTGACAGAAGATAGTGATCACTATTTGGCTATAGTCTGTGAGGTTTTTTGCTCATTAGACAAGAGGCGAGGAATCCACTGCGAACAAACTTTGCAATAACCCAGAGTACGAATAATACTATGGACAGATTCTACACTCGCACCATCAATTTCAGAAGTTTCTCTAATAAGGCCTTTCACATATGCCATATTTTCTCCTTTTAATGCAGTACATCGTGCACCTGGTCGCGGCTTATCCATAGTCCCCTCCTCTACATTCTTAAATTTTCGACACCAATCCTTCACAGTTGGGCACGTATGCATTTCCGTACACTACTTGCATTCGCGTATGAATCTGCAATGGCTGCACACCCTCATCGCATAAAAATTGTAGGACCGCGCGCTGATCAAACTTGGACGGATTTTCATTAACAATAACAAACTTAATTTGTATTATTGCTTTTGTTTTGAAGGCTAAGTTAATCAAAGATAGATTTCAGTTGAACAAGTCTCGTAAAATCACATTTTCAAATTAAATGAAACTTTCCACTTCTGGGTCAATTTCATCCACTTTTCACAATACAATTGATATTTTGCTTGAGTGGAAATTAATCTTGGACTGTTAGTTCTCCAATACAACGAAGTTCATCAAAATGGGACAAGAAACATATGTTATCTATATTTTATTGGATTGATGTAAAATAACTGTGAAGCCCCATACCTACGTAACGGCGCCGAATTAAAAAAAATATTAGGTAATTTAGAGGTTCAATATCCTAAGAAATATGTGGTAAAACTTTTTCCCACATGTTTAGAATTATCCTGTATATTGAAAGTCAAATACTAAATTATGTTCGTTGCATCCACGGATTGTGCGATATCATATTTATTAAAGCTGTATCTCAGTTATTCAGCTTTTCAAAAAATGCCAACACATGCATAAAGTTTTATTTTCTTCTCTAGGTATATGTTCGACAGAGATAGCGCCGAGCAGCTCCCAAGCTGGCTTCAAGATGCACTATTTATGATGGCTGTATCGAATAGCTGCATGAATCCTATGGTATACGGAAGTTACGCTATGAACTTCCGTAAAGAATGCAGTAAATGCCTGTGCTGCATCCGAAATATAGAAGAGCCGAGGCTTACTCGGAAAAGCACAGGTTAGTTATTTGAAGTTTCGCTTGGCTTAGCAGCTTTGCATGTAATTTTACGGGGCAGGAATGCGAAATAACCGTACCTATACCGCTTTTAAAGAATGCAGTTTGTTGTTGCATATTTCCTAAAAGGTTCTTTGAGGCTTATTATTAAAGTTTTTCATATAGATGTATATACACCGAACTTATTACAAAGTGTAAAAGCTTTGTTAAACTTTCAAGAAGTAACACTGTTTACCAAAGGAAATCTTTAATAAAGTGTATATTAGAATAGGTAGTTGTAATTACTAACAAAAACACGCGGAAAATATAATATTTTAAGTTTCTCGACAGGAGCTGCGGAATCTATCTGGCGAAGTTAATTATATTAAGACTTAATTTGTGTTCGGTGCTATTTGATATGAATTATCTTCTGAAATTTAGCATCGAGACATTTATGTATTAAACATGTTTATGCGTATTTATCTTTCAGGTGTAAAAATGTTGTATTGTTATTAAATTTGTATGTTTTCATTTAGGCAACCTCGTTCGTAAAGTCAAATTATGCTTTATCATAGAAGCTAATGTGCCTGTTCTATATATTTATAGCATAGCTTACATTGCACTCTCGGCAATCACTTAACCTGAATACGAAGTTTGTTGGTAACATCAAAATAACAGGAACAATGGCAGTGTAATTATAAACATCTAAAACTGCTCCGTGGCTTGACGCAAATAAATTTTCCACAAACAAAGCCTGGCAAAAAGCATTTCCATGGAATCACAACTCCTCAATAAAGAAGGGGCGGGGCGTTCGGCTAAAGTTAAAAGGTTTCGGTCAATTAATTTGTTCTTATTTTAGCAACGAGTAGGGCGAATTCAATTCTGACTGAGTCAAACTGAAAACTACTATAAAAAACAGATCTACTACATCTTAATGCAAATGAGTTAGCTCCTTGACGAGCGTTGTCGCTCCAGGAAAATATCGAAAATATTCCAGAATATTTTAAAAAATCTGCCTCAAAATTTCATCCAGTGAGCGTCTGCTGCATATTTGCTATCTATAAATACTTTCAAATTTAAATTTGTACTTATCAGATATTTTGGTAAAATGTTGGTATTGAAGGTGTGCGCTATCGTAGATGTTCTTATTTTCATTTTTTTTAATGTGGTGCAAATGCATAGATTCTAACAAAGAACTTGTAATAGCGGGATATCAAACTGGAAATATTAAAATATTCCTAGGAAGACTCACAAGCGAGCTTCATTGACATGTAAAAATTATGTTTGTAGATATTTTACGCCTCTACTAGGTCACAAAATGTAATTAAAGGATTATCAAGAAATTGCTGAACTTTACAAGAAATGTTAGAGTAGAATTTTTAATGTGTCGATTATTCCCAAAAAAATGTGCGCACATTGTATGTATAATGTTTAAAAGGTATTAAATAAATAAAATTAAATAGATTAACGGTTTCTAACTAAATTACATCATTTAAAAAAGCATAATGACCTTTATTATTGGCTTAAATTTTACTACCCCTTGCCTTAAATTTTCATACAAGCCAAAAAAGTATTAAGGGAATCCTAAAGCGACCTGGTAACCAAAGCTTTTTACACCCACAAGCCATTATACTCGTTTCCCTGTTTGCCATGGGGCTTAGGGCCCTCTACGTGAACGCTGAAAAACGAATTGCAGCCAATGTGAAACGCCATACGTATAATATACAATAAAGTAAATTGCTAGAGAGTAGAGTCTTGTCATTGTTCTGATTGTGAGAAAATGAGATAAATTGTGAGTTCGAGGTTGTATACATTATGTTCTTAAGGACGGTAATTTGAAATAAGTTAAAAAAATTTCCCTAAATAAATTCCAGGTACGTCGTGAAAGTAGGTTGATTTTACCATATTTTTGCACTATGTTTGGAAATTTTTTAGCACAATTTCTTATAACTTTTTTCGATGTTTCCAACTTATTTCAATCAAGATATGTTATCTGCGGGTTAGTAGAAACCTCAACGATATGCTCATACTAAAAATTATTGTTTCCTACAACCCCGTTGTGTTAAATGTGCGGGTGATCATCACTATTCTGATTGTACTAAGCATAAGGACGAAAAACCCAAATGTGTGAACTGTTCAGGTGAGCACACTGCCAACTATAAAGGTTGCAGCTACTACAAAAAACTTATCCAATAAAAACTACAGTTATCACAAGAACCCCACATCACTCTGCAAACTCTACAATCCACCCATTAAGACCAAATGCAACTTACACAGGTAACGTCACATCAAACGAAGTATATGTGAATGCTCTTAAAAATACCATGAACGCTACTGAAAACAACTCAAACTCTCAATCTACGGATAAACCATCCACTCCGATCATACACCAAATATTACAGACAATTTTAGAATTAATTACTCCTCATATCAGCACAATTAAAAATTTTATCATGTCACTGATTCCAATGTTATTCACAAATGGCAAATAATCAGAAGCTATTCTCTAAGTTAACAATAATTAACTGGAACGCGAACGGTATTAAAAACCTTAGATCTTTATTTATAGCGTTTATAGCCAGACATAATATAGATATTGCGTGTGTAACAGAAACACACCTAATAGAAAATTAAAAATTTACAATACCTAAATATAATATACATAGAAAAGATAGAGATGATGCATATGGCGCCGGTGGTGTCGCCATAATCATCAAACGATCTATAGTAGCATCTTTACATGAATTGGAGAATCTGATAAACCTAGAAGCCATTGCCATCAATCTTCCATTGCTAGACAACAGTAAAATCAAAATTATATGCGCATATAAACCTCCAAACAGTAATTTAATTCCATCAGATTTCACAACAATTTTTGCGGAACCAACACTGCTCATAGGGGATTTAAATTGCAAACATTCCATTTGGGGATGCAGAGTGACAAACCCCAACGGAAAAAATTTGCACACCTGCTGACCTTGCACAATGTGCATATCATGGCACCGACTGAATCAACACGATATCCATATAGAACGGATCACGATCCGGACATACTAGATATTGTATTGAATAAGAATTTTAAAGAACCAATGCATCAGGTAGTGCTAGCAGAACTCGACTCTGATCATCTGCCAGTTGTTATAACATTTAATAATTCTCCTAAAGTAGCTACCAATCTTCCAAGATTAATTAGTGGACGCCTAGACTGGGATATACATATATAAAGAACATATTAGCAGATTAATAACTTGCCCAACAGCACTCAATTCTAGACCAGAAATTAATCATGTTCTCATTAAACTTACGGAAAGTATTACAGAAGCAATAAGTAAAGCCACAATCTCCACCCAGCAGCATAAACGTACTAATTATTCACATCCACCAATGCATATTCTAAATTTAATAAGAGAGAAAAACCGAATTAGAAGACAATGGCAAAGAACCAGAGATGCAAATGTTAAAACTCTATCAATGAATTAATCAGGCGAGTTAAGACTGAATTAGACAATCATATACCAATCATATATAGGCAATATATCTCCCAATGATCCAAATCTATGGACCACCACTAAACGAATCCTTAGGCAGCCAACAATAATTCCTCAGTTACGAGTAAATAACCAAGCATATACCGAAGACTCAGATAAATGTGAAATTTTTGCGGACCACCTGGAGCAGATATTTGCCACTATAATAAACGAAGACAACCAAGATTTTGTGCATTACGTAGAATCAACCATTCTAAACAACATCACCGAAAATCCAAAAATCTTTAAACCAACATCACCGCATGAAATTAAACAGCATGTAAAAAAGCTCAAATTAAAGAAGGCCCCGGGATCTGACATGATACCGAACATAGCAGTCAAGAACCTACCAGTTAAAGGTATAGCATTATTAGCATCAACCTTCAATGCTTGCATACGCCTGGGCTATTTTCCTGACATGTGGAAAGAAGCTTAAATCTTAGTGTTTCACAAACCAGGTAAACCTCTTAACACTCCAACAGGATATCGGCCGATAAGCCTTCTCTTGTCCATATCCAAATTGTTCGAACGAATAATACAATCGAGACTAACGAAACATCTTAAAACAAAAAACTTACTTCCGCCCTTTCAATTTGGGTTCAAAAGTGGTCACTCAACCAATCACCAGCTTCTCCGAATTTCAGAAGTAATTGAACGGGGATTTGAGAACAAACAGTATACTGCAGTTGCCTTCCTAGATGTCGCACAGGGATTTGATCGTGTATGGACAGATGGTTTACGCTTTAAAATGCAGAAAATGAAAATACCTTCATATCTTCAAGATGTAATAACATCATTCTTAACAAACAGAAGATTCAAAGTTCGCATTGGAACGTCGCTCTCCACAACTAGGAGCATAAATGCGGGAGTTCTACAAGGATCAATTTGGGACCCGTACTATACAATATCTTCATGTTTGATATCCCGAAACCAGCAGATGCAGAGATGTCTATGTATGAAGACGACACTGCAGTTATCACACAAGACAGTAACATAATAACTGCTCAGATAAAATTGCAACGAAGCGCTGACCAAATAACGAAATGGTTTACAAAATGGTGTACTAAAATAAATCCTGACAAGTGCGAAACTAAAATATTTACGCTACGGCGACCTATTGACCCACCAAATATAATAATTAATAACAAAGAAATCATCTGGAACCCGAAAGATAAGGCAGTTAGATACCTTGGCCTCTATATGGACAGGAAACTTACATGGAGTTTTCATGTGAATAGAAAATTAACAGATTGCTACGCAAGACTAGGTATACTGTACCCATTAATTAACAAAAAATCTTCCCTCAGAATACAGTGTGGGAAATTACTTTACACGACGCTGCTTCGACTAATAATCACATATGGTTGCAATGTATGGAGTGCAACATCCAAAACAAACTTTAAGAAAATCCAAACACTACAGAACAAGACACTGCGTATGATTATTAGTGCTCCATGGTATGTGAGAAATAAACAAATACACCGCCAATTAGGTATGCCTACTATCGAAAGTTTTGTGTACAAATCCTCTATGGCATTGGTCAACGTTCCATTCATACCAGGCTCAAGAGAAAGCTTCCTAGTGACTTATTACCGCCAAGACCTAAGGACTCAGATATCAGCGATTCCGATTAATATTGCTCACTAACTAAGTGTCATAATCATAAACGTTAAAACCAATAGTGCCAGAGGAGCTGCAGAAGCCGACCTCAATAAAGCTACATATTGTGAAAATGTTTAATAACTAACACTGCCATGTATAGCCTGTGTATGCCGATCTGGCAATAAATCCCTTATTAAAAAAAAAAAAAGAAACCGCAAGTTGAGAAGTCGAGAAGTACTTTAGTAGCCCCTTAAATTTTCAGTTTATTTAACCACATTCTCATTTAAATTAAAAATGTTTAACTACGTTTTAAAAAAATATATAACGTGACTTCCTTTAATAACTTATTTGTCTAACTAAAGGCAATCTAGTCCAGGGATGAATGTTTAATATTGCCTATTTAGCATATGCCATCCATTTCTTCGAATGGATTTTTGTAATCTCTCTACGACACTGCTAATAAATTTTTGCAACAAAGTGCTTCAAAGAAGCGCACCTTTTTTGCCAATTGCTTTTTTCATCCCATATGTAGTGTTAAGTTTTGTTTTCTAGAAGATTTTAAGACACTTCCATAGAAAATAATCCTTACATTAGGAAATCTGTTAGTTCAGAGCTGCTGACCATCCGAAGACAATATCATCTAAAAAAAGATTTCATGGTATACCCACACTTCTTCAAGCAATAAGAGGGGTAGCTCTACCTTACTGATGCCAAACATCCTCGGGAAAATGGAAAATAAAGCGTGAGTCAGTATAGTTTTCTGATTTTGTTAAATTATTACTTTACTAGCGTCAGAACAAAATAATGGTCGAATTATTGCACTACAAATTATCGGCACCAAATCACAACTAGAATAGATTCAACAGTTCCCCTTCACATGAGAATACTGCAGAAAAATATTTTAGTGCTTACCAACGCTCAGAATAAAATATATTTACAAGATTACATAATCTACAGAGAGCTTCCTACATGAATCGTAGTAATAAAAAACATATTAAAGAGCGAACCGTATATTACAAAACATTCAGGTCATAATGCAGGTAGTTTATGTTAAATCAGGACCTCTATTTGGAAAATGCTATTCCTACTGTAAATATCGTCACTGCATAGGTGTTAAAGTAAAAATCGTTTTGAGAAGTAAACATTGTAAGCTTTAAGCCATTATTTGGAAGAAAATTAACAGTAATTTGGAATCAATGATAAGTTTACTTATTAACTCTACCTTTCTAAAATAAATTGCCATCGTTTGTTTATTAAAAACAAAGCGGTGCGGCAGTGGTTTGCTTGTAATAACATTTCGGAGCGGTATTAAAAGCTCCATTATTTATAATTTACGTAGCCTATTCGGGTTAATTAATTACGTTCGCTATATGTATTTAAATCTGCAGGTTTTTATCGCATTTCGTACGATTGTTGAAAGTATGTCATGTAATTTATTGTACAGCAGGTATTGAGTCCATAAAAAGCTTTCTGCCAAGCGTTATTACCGCTGAGTTCCAACTTACAAAGAAGGAAACTTGCAGATGAGTAACTTGTAACATTATGACCAGAACTAGAAACATCAGATAGTATGACTATAGAGAAGTATATAAGAGTCTTTCTACCCTTCACAATTTAGCAGCAAACATCGTTAAGCGTGAGAATCAATGTTGTAGCGGCAAGTAATGAGGTTATATAAATAAACGGATATGCTCAAATGATATTTACCGTTCTTCCAAAATATTATGTACATGCGAAATGATCCTCAAACATTATATTAATCATTCCTAACGTCTGTCTAACAATTATTACTGGTATTAGTGGTAATATTAGTATTATTGAATAGAGCAGAGCTTATGTAATATATTTATCCAACTACAATAATTATAAAGACAGTGGCGTTAAAAAATATTACGTTGGATAACTTCGCTATTTGGCATACAATTTCAAAAACTGCATTAAAATTAATTTGAATGTAGCTCTTAATATACACAGATAACTCTTATATTGTTACGCCTATGGCTGTAACTGATCAGGAGCCCTTTGTCCTTATCGCCGGTATCACCAGAGAAACAACTACCCTTATATAAAATGACTGGATTTATTAATCACTTAGTTCTACAAGACTATTACAACTTATCCTAAAACATTACACTAAACTACTTACAAAAATACAAACAGGTACAGCGCCATTGCTAGGTTTGTTATTCTTCGGAACAGCGCCAACTGCCAACTATACACTCTCGATTCTCTACCATTTACTATTCACCATTTACCTACTCTTCGCTGTCAACTGTTCGCTAATTCAATCTTAAGTGTCCTTTTATAAATTCTCTTTTGCACCCATAAGCAATGACCTGGTTATTACTTATCAAGCGTATTAGTTATTCCACATTGCCTAATTTAATATTCTAATGTACTTTGATTTTACTGAGTAAAATGACGTCACTGCTTGCGACATAAATGTGTACCTATGCAATTGAAATCACATTACAACAGCTATGAAGCAATAATAATTTAATTAAAATTTTGGATATTGTGTTCGTAACAATATCGCGAGATACTATTAAAACTGCAGTAAAAGCGTTAAGACACGGTGCATAGATGTGCATAAACTGTATCAGTAATAGTGTTAGTACTTATAGTTTCCTTCAAGTTATATAGTTATTGCCCCACTGAAGGGTGCCTGGTAATCCCTGGTTTACATTTAACGAAAGTATAATGCTGGTGAAATAACAGACCCGGCTTTAGAAACTTCATCTGAAAGTTCAACATTTTCAAATAACCATTTTATGTAGGTATAAATTTTATTTACAGTTTTTCATAATACTAAAATTACAACATAGAACTATAATTACATGGAACATAAAATATACTATCTTTCTGGCGTATTTATTTGACACTGACTGAAATTTTCTATCCAAATTTTCTGTACAACATCGTGAGAGGCGTACCCAGTTTCGCCTAAGTAACATACAGTGGTGTGAATGTGAATTCGAGGTAAATGAATGTTTCCGATCTTGGAATTTGATCTTCCGTGTCTGTATAACTTGACTTCTTGGTAGCAGAACAGATTGCTTAGTTGATCTTCATCTTTAGGAAAGCATAGAGGATACTTTTCAACATTAGCTGTGCATTCTTGAGCTGTAATTTAGCAGAAATTAGTAGAAACGTAATAGTTTAGACAGCTTGATTAATTATGTAAATTTGTGCATTTAATACTTTTCTTTCGCGGAAAATATACTTGTAATTATGTTCTTATGTATGTGAGGAAGGTTTGCGATAATTTTGAGTAACTTTAAAAATGTATTTAATAATTTATTTATAATTTAATGTAAATTTAACTGTCGGCTTTCATATGCTTTATTGGAAATGTGTTGTATGAGATATCAATGCGTGAAGAATTTTGTAAGGAACATTTTGGTGTTTTCCTATTTTATGTAAGTTTATCGATAAGAAAGTTATTGTAGTTTATGGATTTTTGTAATTATTTGATTAATTTAGATCTGCAATTTGATTGGTGGAAGCCCTCGGGGTTTTCATATACAATTGAAGGTTTTGCTCCGTATCTTAGCAACGGAGGAAAACTTCTGAAATGTTTTTGTTTTTAAAACAAGTTAGTTGTAATTTATCCTTCGACGAGGAAGTACGTTCTTCCCGCAGCTAGCAAACAATTTACAATTAATGTTACAAGTTTGTGTATTTAACTAAATAAATAATTTTGCACTTTTATCTACTAGTTAAAGTGTTTTTCCCTCTACGAACGTGAAATATTGAAAATTAGGTAATTAAGAAATCTCCGATTTTCGGGAAGATTTGAAAGTGGCGTGGGTTGATTTTCATCTTTTTCATCAAGCGGCGTCGGCCGTTTGCTTACTGTTTCGAATTTGACAAGTGAAAAATAAATGTCAACGTAAAATAATTAAATTTCTTAATCTACAAGAAATAATTAATTAAATTTTGTTAAATTCATCCAGTAAGGATATAAAAGGAAGTTCGCCGAAATAAAAAGTAACATAATAAATAAAATTAATACGGATCCAGAAGCAACATAATGACAACAAATTTTGAGGTTAGAAGTTAAATTTTGCTTTTAACTATTCAAGAGACAATTACTGGTGATTTATGGTGCTGGTGCTTACCAGTTATACATCGACTTACCGTTTCCTGAAATTGGATGACACCACTGAAAACGCATCTGTACCTCAACCTAATGCAAGTGAACGCGATAAGAAAGTTCCTGTGAGGCGCGCCACATTTGAATTAAGATACAAGGTTTAAGTTTCAATCAAAATCAAAAGAACTGATAAATAAATCCTCGTGGTTGTTTTATTTTGTTTAATTTTGTATGATAAATTTAAATTATATGATTTTAAAAGGGGCTAGCACAGATAATTGTGAATGAATTTTGATAAATGAAACTGTAAATTGATTTTCGGTGTTTTCTTTTTGTTGTGCTTGGTTGTTGCCAGCTATGAGAGTTATTACAGAACGACCAATTGTAACAGCGTCCCTGAGATCAATTAAAAAGAGTTTGTGAAAATATTTAACTTGTGTTGGTTAAACAGTTTATAAAGTGTATTATTTTTGTTTAAATACATCTAGAAGAGGATATCTTGATTGGAATTTGAACTTTGCATATTCTTGACAGAGGCAAAATGCCATCCGAAAAGAAACCGTTTACATTGTCGGATGAAAAAGATATGAAATAATTTTTGATCATAAACAAGGTGCTTCCAATAGTGAAATAGCTATGAAAGTGCACTGCAATCAATCCATAGTTATTAGAGTTAAAAAAAAATACCCTGAGACGAGAAAAATTAAAGATACACCCCGCAGTGGGCGTCTAAGAGAGAACATCAGTGAGATGACAGTGTATTGCTAGGGAGGAGCCTGGCAGACAGAAGTCTTAATTCGACAGATTTAACCAAAATATGGTCTGAAACTACTGGTGTAAGTGTATGCACTTCTACTGTAAGACGAAGACAGCTTTAATCTGGACTTAGAGGTTGCAAATCCCGGAAGAAATGCCTCCTATCAGAAAAAGAAAGAGTCCACCGTTTGAGATGAGCAAAGGATCATCGCCGTTGGTTGGGCCTCCAGAACAATGGTAGAAGGTATTACTTAGTCTCGAATTTACCTTTACATTAACAATCATGGTGGAATCAAATATTTTAGAAGATTTCCTGGAGAAGAATTCTCACGACATTGTAGAATAGGGAAAAATAGCAGCTAAATAATATATGGATCACAGTAAAAAATATATTATATATTTCGATTCAACTTAAACGAATCTTCTTCAGATATAACATGTTATACAAAAAAAAATTAAACAGGAATCTTCTTCAAATTCATAGGTTATAATATTAAAAAGTTTAAATCAATGGTCAATCTGTAAGATACAAGAAATATTTTGTTAGGTTAGTGAAATAATAAGCTTTAGAAATAAATGACTTACCATTATAACGTCTAGCCATTTTGTTTAACACATGTAATTTTAAAATTTCTAAATATTTGAATTTTTTACTCTAAATATGGCTTTTATCTGACTATAATATCGAGGCG
>JABXWE010013276.1:0-37629 GCA_014611495.1 Limonius californicus
CTATAAGTATGGCCACACAGCAAGAAATTTTATTTTTCTTTTTTTGAGTCTCAGACCCGTTTTATCTAGTTATTTCGTTCTAGTTTACGATTGTTGACGTAGTTTCAACTAGTTTTGCGGTGGGATCTTACTACTTTAGTCTCAAAAATCTCTTTACCAATTAAATAAAAAATGAGTGAAGCTAACTTGCTGACCAGCACTTAGAATGGCATTTTATAACAAGCTTGTTCCTCCGCCATCATACATATAACTATATAAGTCCTTCTCTATGGCAGTTTCTACTCTTTTTTTAACTTTACTAATCGGGAAGTTATAATATAGAGTTAGGAAGCTCTTTATATTGCAGCTAATATTAAAGAAAGATTTCGAGGGGAGAAGAAGTTCTTCTTGCCTTCATTGATCTTGAAAAAGCGTATGATTCCCCAAAGTAAGCGGTGGGAAGCCCTGGTCGAACTGAATATGAATACTCATTTACTAGCTATTATAAAATAATTATATAACAACATATCATACGTTAAAAAGGGAAAACAACATTCACGGCCCATATCAATAACAAAGGGGCTCCGGCCAGGGTGTAGCTTATCACCAATATTATTCAATCTTTATCTAGAGGTAGTATTACGAGAATGAAAACGTGCACAAGATTCCTTCGACCTTGAGTTTATGCGGAAGATACCCTACACTGAATACCAGAAGTGGGGACTGCAAGTAAGCCTTACAAAACTGATAATCTAGTTATGAATAGTAAAACGAAGTTTGAAGTTCTACTAAGTGACGAAATACAAGTATACAACAAGTTGCAGAATTTAAATATCTGGGATCAATCGTAGATCAAAAAGGATTAGAAGAAGGAGACATAAAACATAGAATTCGGGAAAGCAGAAAAGTAATTGGTTGTCTGAACTCGCTGTGGTAGAATAAAAGTATATCCAAAAATATAAAGAAAAAAATAGGCCAAGTAAAGGTAGAACCTGCTCTCTGTTACGGAAGCGAAATGTGGGCAATCAATGCAGAAATGAAGCGCATGCTACAAGCGGTAGAAATGGATTACCTCACACGCGGCGCCAGAATATTTAGGCTTGAAGGGATTAAAAATAAAGAAATCAGACAACAGATGCAAGCAGAACGTACAATTATAGATTTAACTGAAATTCGGAGTCTGTGTTGGTTTGGACATCTAATGCGAATGACGGCAGATCGTTGACCTAAAAGAATGTTCCGCTGGCAACCTGCAGGAAAGAAGAAACGCGGAAGACCACGACGCTCCTGGAAGGGATAAGGAAGGGGATGGAAAGACGGGAACTAGACGAATATACGGCCCAGGATAGAGATGTCTGGAGAAACAGATTGAGTAGGTTGCACCTAGCTATAGAGTGATAATGATAGATAACATTGTACTTATCTAGCTCAATAAATATATATAGGAAGCTCTTATTTCATATTTATAATAACCTTACTACACCTTCAGCATATTAGTACCGTGGGAGCAATAAAATCCCAAGTCAAAGACACTCTTGGAATTTTAAAACCTTGTCTTAGAAGAATCTGTAATTATAAAGATGTAAACATTATAAATATTTTTAACTTTTATACATTAATAATTGACAGGTTACATTTCAAATTTTATTAGGTTATTTATTTAATAAATTCTTCTTCTTCTTCTTCTTATGGTTCCCCATATAGGTAGGCTATTGCCTGTTTCTCCATTTAAGCCTCTTCGGATGTTGATGTCCAATATTCTTGCCATTTTTTTGGTGGTTTTCCTTGCGTTCTCTTCCCCACTGGTTTATTGGACTTTGCGATCTCAGCTAATCTATTATTTTCCATCCTATCCACGTAGTTATTCCACTGTTTTCTTCTTTGTATTACTAATTTCGCTATATCCTGTATGTGGCTCATTTCTCTTAGATCTTCATTTCGGACTCGTCATGAAGTGTCTTTCCATGTATCGTTCTTATCACCTTCATTTCCGTTGTTCCCATCATTTGCATCGTCTTTGTGGTATCAGCTCTTATTTCCGCCGCGTATGTCAGAATTGTTCTTACGGCTGTCTTATGTATTCTTATCTTACCATCATTGTTAAGATATTTGTTTTTCTAGATTGTCTTTCATGCTTCCTGAAATACGGGAAGCTTTCATCGTTATTCTTTTTACTTATTGTGGTATGTTACCGTTGCTTGGTATTTCCGATCCCAGATAATTAAATTTCATAACTTGTTTTACAATTATCCGGTCAATTTCAAGCTTGCATCTTATTAGTTCTTTAGCTGTTACAATAAATTGTGTTTTTTTCGGTGTTGATTATCATGTTGAGGCTTTTTGATTTCTGGTTGAAGGTTTGGAGTAGCCTTTTTTTTAGAGTGGTTCTGTGATCTTGTCCATAATGATATTGAAAAGGAATGGGCTCAATGAGTCTCCCTGTCTTATTCCGTCTTAATTTTTATGTGTTCGCTTGTCACTTTGATTGCTGTTTTACAGTTTTTATTCACTTCGCATACTATTTGTATTATCCTTTGGTTTGCATAGTTTTCTTGCATTATTTCTATAATATCTTTAATGCGTACTCTATCGAATGCTTTTGTCATGTCCACAAAGCACAGACATGCTGGTTTGTTAAATTCCAGTGATTTTTCAGTTATTTGTTTTAAGATAAATATATCGTCAATGGTGGATCTGTTTATTCTGTTGATCTTCTCTTATCTTAGTATCCTTTGTCATTATTTCCAGAATGAGTTGTGTGAATGCTTTCAAGGTGCTATTTAGGAGGGTTATTCCAGGATAATTTTCAGGCGATGTTTTCTGCCTTTCCTTAAAATTTAATAAATTGATTACAGCAAAAGTCATTATAATCACATATTACGGGCTGACTAGTTCATGGATGAATGGAACAGTGGAACATAAACTTTTCATATTAGAATCTTATTTTCATAATGGTACAAAGGATGGAAAAGATGAATGGCAATATTCATATCAAACCTGTTTCACAGAATTTCAATAGTGTTATCCGAATGCGGCTGCAAACTTCACGTATAACAATTTCTATCAAACTGCCAAGATTATTGTGAATAATTTTAGAGAAAGCAGAAGCGTTAAAAGGAAAAAGCGAAAAGGAGGACCTGTGAAAAGAACTGCAGAAGTTATTGATAATGTTAGGTATATCATGGAAGCAACTCCTTTTAAGCTGATCAGAAAACTAAGCCAAAAACTTGATTTGTCGTATGGTATTTGTCGAACAATTAAAAAACAGATATGAGCATGTTTCCATACAAAATGCAAATGGTTCATCAACTTTTACCGAGTGATGTCCAACCTAGAACAAATTATTCTCACTGGTTCTTAAACAACATAAATAACAATGACATATTGGATATTACTTGGTTCCGCGAGGAAGCCTGGTTTCGCCTCAATGGGTATCTTAACGGCCAAAATATGAGAATATGGGCAACATTTAATCCGCATATGTTTGAGGAAACACCGTTACATCTACAAAAGATCGGTTTATGGGTCGCTATTTCAAGAAGACGAATATTTTATAAGCTTTTCCAGAAAATATAACTATCCATTGTTATTTTCAGAATATCTTAACCCCCGTTTTCTATGAATTTCATTCTGGAAAGTTTATATAATTTTAGTTTATTTTGTACATGCCCACAGTTGCACACCGTAGGTCCAAACTGGTTTTAGAATTTGTTTATACAACAATAACTTATCATGTAATGACAGCTCAGAATATCTACCAAGTAGCCAGCACATTGTTTTTTAATCTAATGCATTTTTTTTGACATATTCTTTCCACCTAAGTTTGGCATCTAATGTCATCCCGAGGTATTTCGCTGTATTAGCGTGGGGGATTGTTTGCTGGTTGATTATTATTGGAAAGTAATCTATTCTTTTGTTGGTGAAGTTTATACGGGTAGACTTCGCCACATTTAATTTAATCCGCCATTTCTTAGTCCAATTGTTGACGTTGTTGACGGCTGCTTATAGCTTGTTTGTGGCTACCTCTATTTCCTTGCTTGGGGCTAGTAATGCAGTGTCGTCAACAAACGTAGCTGTTGTTACTTCATCACTTGTAGGAATATCACTGGTGTAAAGCAAGTACAGAAATGGTCCAAGGACGCTTCCTTGCGGTACGCCTGCAGCGATGTCTTTTAGTTCTGAATATTCCTCACCATATTTCACTCTGAATTGACGATCAGAGATATATGATTTAAGAATGTGACTCATCTGCCTAGGCAGATTTCTATCTATCTTGTATTCGAGGCCCTCGTGCCACACTTTATCAAAAGCTTGGGCCACGTCTAGAAATATCGTTGCGCATATTTCTCTTTTCTCTAATGTCCTTTCAATTACATCGGTGATACGATACACTTGATCAATGGTCGAGTGCTTGTTACGAAATCCACATTGGTGAGCTGGAATGAGCTGTTTTTCTTCAATGATTGGCTTGAGGCGTTTCAGAAGCAATTTCTCAAACAGTTTGGACATGGTTGGTAACAATGAAATCGGTACGATTATTTTTTGTTAGGTGGTTTATCCGGTTTAAGGATCGTAATAACTTCCGCAATTTTCCACTGCATATGGCACATATTTTAGACGTAGTGCTGCATTGAAAAGATGCGTAAGCTGCATTATGCCCTTTTTGAGTAGGTAGTCCTTTAAGCACTTGCCCACTTATTAGGTCGTAGCCTGGTGCTTTTTTGACACTAACTTTCTTTTGGATTTCCTTGTAGATTTCTTTTGGAATTATAGGCTCAATGACTTTATCCTCCATGTTGTTTATTTCCGGTAGGATCTCATTGTCCATAGCCGGGTGTGGTTGGCAGGTGTTTTCTAAATGTTCGGCAAATATGTCTGCTTTTTCATTGTTTTCTCTGAGAATGGGTGATGGTGAACTCAAATTTGATAACTTATTGACGATTAAAGATTATATAATATTACGTTGTATAAAGATACAAAATTTTTAGAGTTACTAAAAATCTTATATTTAATTTAACTACTATTTTTAGGCCTTTCTATTATGTTAACTGTCATGTAGAAACTCAGAAGTAAAAATAAAACTGAGCCTCAACTTTACAGCCACATTTGATTCTATTTCTGGGTGATTGCACTCCATATACAGATAATAATTCACAGTAATCGTTTATATTAAAGAATCTTCAGGTATTTTTTATTTGCCTGGGAAGATGCCAGTTAATATGTGTCCCATTTATTCAATTTTACGCTATCAAGTAATGGTAAACGAACTATTTGATGTACAGGTGTCTGTTGGGTTGCGTATGTACATCATCTCTCCAAATGATCATTACTGTGCATTGGGTTACTCTCCCACATTAAATACAAAGTGCGCAGAATTACACCTTCAATATTCACGAAACCAAGGTTTTCCCAATTAGGTAACCCATCAAACCATATCGCGGAATAGATAACATCTGTATTTACGAATAGTGTCTAATGGATTATCAGTTGCTATTACTGCTTCTGTGTAAATAAGACGCAATCGATTATATCAGTCAAAATGGCCCCAAAATTGTATACCATGGTGCATAGTCCTCCGGCCAGGAGCGTTCTATTAACTTGCAAGGCAATTAACCTAGAACTGGACGTAGTTGTATTAGATCCACTTAAAGGGGAGTACCTATCACCTGAATTTTTGAAGGTAACCAAACGAAATATTATGTTTTGTTTAAATGAATCCAGATTCAGTAAGCACTGTTTTTCTGTTTGTTGTACCTATTTTCGTTGTGCGCTAGATGGTGGGGTGTGTATCGCTAAGACTAGAATGCAACCCGTTTTTATAGCAATTGATAAAATGTTATCAAGTATCAAGAGATGATTCTGCAATATAAAGAACGTCACAATGGAATTTTTTAAACATTTTTATTGCATGTTTAATATTAATAAAAACAATTTGATTAAGTCTATGAGTTAAGTGGTTACGTTGATAAAATATGGTTCTCCGAATTCAAATGTATTACTCCTATTATATAATTCTAGTGAAAAATACGAATCGCATACTGTTGATTGCCGGATAAATTATTAGAAACATTAACTTACGATTTAAAAATTTTCATACTCCTCTTTGGATGTTACGAAATGAAAAAATTAAGGCAACATAATTAATAAATCTTCTCCTTAAAAACTATAGACATCGATTTTCTGTAATAAAATTAACGTTTATACGGATTTAGCCAACATGACGAATAGGACTTGCGTTGTAAAGCAATCCCTTCTAAATATTTACGCAAAATCCAAACATAAAGCTGTATTTATAAAGACCATATGTAAACATTTTGTCTACATGAAAAATATAACATATATACAGGGTGAGTCGGAAGGAACGGACCAAACTCCAGGAGTGTATTGTACACGTGAAAATAATGTAAAAAAACTCAAAAGTTGTTATTCGATTTTTATTTGTTTTCAAGTTATAGTGTAATTAAAATAAACAAAATTTCATACATTAACGTTTTGGTAATCATAGCGTCCATATAATAAATGTTCAAAAATACCGCCATTCACCTCCAAACATTTTCTGCTTCGTCTACGAAGGGTGCCTGTTACTCTCCTGATTGAGTCAAGTCTTTGTTTAACATCGGCTACAGCATTTCTAATACGTTGAATTAGTGCATCCCGAGTGTCCACTTTTACTTTGTACACTTCATCTTTGAACCGGCCCCATAAACAATAATCTAGTGCTGTGAGGTCTGGAGATCTTGGAGGCCAACTAATAGGACCACCGCGACGAATCCAACACCCTGGAAACCTTTCGTCCAAATATTGCTTTACCTGACGAGCGAAATGCGCAGGAGCTCCATCGTGCTGGTAGTACATTTGCATTCTGATGTTTAGAGAAGCATTTTGTAACACTTTAATCGTACAAACTCAAAAATGAACGTTAAATCACTGTCAGAATACACTGACACATTATCACAACAATAAAGTTTTCAAATGTTTTTGAGCCTCGAACATGGCATACTCGATACACATTTTTAATTACAGGCGCCCTTCGTAGACGAAGCAGCAAATGTTTAGAAGTGAATCGCGATATTTTTGAACATTTATTATAAGAATGCTATGATTACCAAAACGTTAATGTATGAAATTTTGTTTATTTTTAATTACGCTATAACTTGAAAACAAATAAAAATCGGATAACAACATTTGAGTTTTTTTACATTATTTTCACGTACACAATACACTCCTGGAATTTGGTCCGTTCCTCCCGACTCACCCTGTATATGTAGGAAATTATTTATTTTTTAAATAAGGTCCGTTTGTGAATGAGAGTGAGAATGACGCGCCATCGCCACAGTGCGCTTGCGCGTCTGTTCCCAGCATGCTTTGCGCGCGTTCAAACGCCATTTTCAGGCCTATCGTCTGTCTGTGTGCAGAGCTGTAGAAGTTTATAATGTTTAAAAAAATTGAGTCGCCCGCCGACTGTGAGATACGATCAGTAATTCGATTCTTAGTGCAAGAAACTTGGCAGCAGTGTAAATTCACCGTCAGATTTGTGAAGTTTACGGTGACAATGCTATGAGTGACAGAAAGTTCGAAAATGAGAGAGAATTTTCAAGGACGGGCGGGTTAATGTGCATAAAGAACCACGCCCTGACCGACCTTCTCTGATTTCTGATTGGTTCGTGATGTGGACAACAAAATTCGAGAGGACTGACGATTCACGATTTCAAAGTTATCAATTGAATTTCCACATGTTTCAAGGTCAGTTTTGTACACCATTGTTTCGGAGAAACTAAATTATCGAAAATTGTGCTCTCGTTGGGTTACAAGACTGCTTCCTGACGATCATAAAGCAAAAAGATTGCGCTGTGCTTTATCGTTCTTGACTCGATACAACCAGGAAAGAGATGAATTGTTGGACCACATCGTTACGGGAGATGAGACTTGGGTGTCTCACATGACTCCTGAGTCCAAGCAACAGTCAATGGAATGGCGACACACATCGTGGCCAACCAGAGTGAAAGCCAAACAGACAATTTCAGCACGAAAGATCATAGCAACTGTCTTTTGGGACAGGAAAGGGATTTTGTTACTGGATTTTATGCCGAGAGGCACAATAATCAATTCTGACGCGTATTGTGTGACCTTGAGAAAACTCCGGTGTGATGTTGCTCCATGACAATGCAAGGCCACATGTTTCTCCACAAACACAAGGTCTAATCAGGTCTTTTGGATAGGAACAACTGGATCATTAACCTTACATTCCAAACCTTGCACCTAGTGATTTTCAATTGTTTCGATACTTAAAGGAGTTCCTTGGTGATCAACGGTTCAACGATGACGTAGAAGTGAAAACTGCAGTCATGGATTGGGGTTCTTCAAAGGCGGCAGATTTATTTGACGTCGGAATTCAAAAACTTGTTGAGCGGTATGACAAATGTTTGAACAAAAATGGAAATTATGTAGAAAACTAGATAAAAGTATGTAGAATATGGAAAAAAATATATTTTAATGATATTTACAGTATTTTTCTTCTTATTAAAAAACGGACCATATTTACAAAATACGCCTCGTATTTTTAAAGAAATTTAGGCACATGACAAACAGGGGGACCTTTTTAAAGAATTCAGAACCATATCTAATTATATAGGTAACATTGTAAGTATGACAAATCAAGAACGCCTGTGAAAATTTAAGGAACGTGGTAAATATAAGGTACTTGTAGCATTATTAGAAAAAGGTTGGAATAAGTGTGTAAGCGTTAACGGTTCTTATGTTGAAAAATAAAATTTTGTTTGTTCTCTTACTTGTTTCCTTCATACATAGGTAGATAACATAAAAAACTTCCCTCGTATTTGCGATTTTACCTATATTTCTATGTAGGATTTCTTGTGGAAGGAAACTGTATAGGCTTTTAGTAACATATTTTTATTTATGCATTCCAAAAATTCTTCTGATAACTCTGCAAAATACGATTCCACAGAGTTTTTCAAATCCTCATTCGACAAAAAGTGTCTCTCAAGCGTCTTTTGAGTTTTGGAAAGAGATAAGAGTTACAGGAGGCAAGGTCGGTACTGTACGGTGGATGTTGTAATTCCTCAAAGCCGCGTTCATCAATGGCTTCTTTAACGATTCGTGCTTTATGCATCCTGCAGTTGTCGTGCAGAAGCACAGTTTTCTAGGCAAAATTGTGAGGTGTTTTCTAGCGTACAGCTGCTTTCAAATTGATTATTGTTTTTTGTAGACATTCCCTGTTATTGTAGACCCTTTGGGCACATACTCAACCCATAAAATCCCTTCAGCATCCCAGAAAACTGTGGCCATCGCTTTTCCCGCTGATAATTGCGTCTTCGCCTTCTTGGATGGTGGAGAACCATTGAATGGACTCTTGTTTTGTCGGTGGGTCCCAGTGGTGTACCCATGTTTCCTCTCCAGTTACACTTTTAGAGAAGAAGTTCTCATCTTGGGGTAAAGCAGCCAAATTATTCTCGCAAATTTGCGGACTACACAATTTTTGTTCAGGAGTGAGCAGCCTGGGAATCCACTGTGATGACAACTTGCTCATTCCTAAATATTCATGAAGGATTTTAAAAACAGATGTTTCTAATATCCTGCTTCTCTTGCAATAACTGAAACTGTCACTTGGCGGTCAGTCAACACCAAATCTTCAACTTTCTTTATGGACTCCTCTGTTGGTGCTTCAAGTGGTCTTCTCCACTTTGGGTCATTCTGAATGGACTCCCTACCCCATTTGAATTGCTTACACCAAAATTTAACTTGATAATAGGACGGCCTATTTTCTCCATACACACTACACAGCCACCATTCTCTCATGGATATTCTTTGGATTATTGCCTTCTTTCCATAGAAGTTTTACGCTAACTCTATACAGAAATGACAAATCTTAAGTGAGTTGTATCCAACTTGGAGGAAACACTCTAAAATGTCAGAGACTTGACATAATAAAATTATCACGAGAACATTTTGTTTCCATAGATAACATTAAAAAGCTCCCTTCCATATGAATATCAGAAACGATATACTTTTTGTATATACAAGTTGTTTAAAAAAAGTCGGATAATTTACCCACGTACAGTATTCATCAAACTAACCAAAAATCTCTCATCAACATATGTTCGCGAATCAACTGTTTTTGAGATAGAACCGATTTTGTTTTTTAATTAATAAATTGCATTATTGTGAAAAAATCGAACTAACAGATAAATAAATATAACATAAGTTCACATTCAGAACTGTATTTATTCTATGGCACACTTTTTTCCTCGTAAATCTTTAATATGAACATGAGTATAGTGTGAGAGATAAAAGAATAGACAAGATAGAGAGACCATTACTTTGTAGACGTGCTTTCAATTTGTGTTTTTGTTACCCAATATCCTAAAATTTTAGATCAACCCAGAACATAAAGTACCAACTCTAGTCGATGGCGATTTAATCATCTGGGAGAGCCATGCAATCAACGCTTACTTGGTCGATAAGTATGGGAAAGATGATTCTTTGTACCCAAAGGATCTAGGAAAAAGGGCCATTGTGAATCAACGTCTCTATTTTGATTGTGGTGTTCTTCAACGATGCATGGCTGCTATCATTGTAAGTGTAGAAACGAATATTAATGATCTCTTATTTAAAATGTATACTATATGTTCGACATTTTAAACAGTACCAAACTTTCAAATATTTCAACCAAACAACCCTATCGGTATGTACGAGGATTAATCAACAGAAACACATTTGGATCGCGTAGGCGCGACCTGATCATGATGACAATATTCATACAGTCGTGTATTGACGTACTAGTCAGGTGTCTGTCAAATTTCTAAGCGATTACTTATGATGGGCCAACTATCCGCTAAAATACAGAGCCATCTAACCCGACAGTGCGGGAGAGATGACACGCTTGTTTTTTTCTATGACGATACAATAAAATATCAACACGCTAACTTAAACCTAACCTCTCAGTACTGTATTGACATATTGTATCGAGAAAAAAGAATTTCTCCTACGTGAAATGTAAATCAATTACAAGTTAAACAACAAGCGAAAAATTTTCGAGGGTAGCACATTTTATTACCATGAATAGCTCACCTAATTTATCAAGTTAAGTGTACACAAACAGAATGTGCAATGCGATATATCAACACAGCTTAGTACACTACCAACAACAGCGGGAAGTTTGAATATGTATGGAAAATAGACGACTGGGCCATCTCAATCGCAGGGTCATCACCTGGAATTACTGTGCTGATAACCAAAAAATTTTCGTTCAGCGTTGTCACTACAGAGAAGAAAAAGAAGGCAATACTTTTTATACAGGGTCGTTGCCGCTGATGAATCTTGGTGCTATCACTATGAATCGGAACCGAAGCGTCAGAACATCTAGTGGAAGCATGAGCTTCCCTGACGCCGAAACCATTCTGACTCAATTTTTTTTTTATGTTTTATTATCAAAGTGTATTACTGTTAGATTTTAAATAGACAGGTGTCTCCATCAATGCTGAACGACACGCGAACACCATACACTCCCGGTAAACTCACAAACGGTATCATTCTGCATGACAATGCTGGCCCACATGTAGCCCGAGAGATTCAAAACATGCTTACGTGTATGTGCTAGGAAGCATTAGAACACTCGTCTTACAGTCCCGATTTATCCCAATGCGACTTTCATGCTTTTGGCATATCAAAACAATCGCTAAAGGGACAGAGACTGCCGTTAGAGAATGGTTTCGTCAACAGCCACAAGAATTTTATCAGCAGGAAATCTACAGATTATTACGACAGTGGGACGTGGAAACTTTATATTGAGTTAATTAACAGTTTTTAAAGCCTATAAACGTGTTTCTATTGAACAATCCTCGTACATTTCAAATTTAAAAACAGTCATAATATTGGTCACTGCACATTTTGAACATGCCATTACTTCCTTTAATACGACCATATTGATTTTACCCACTCATTTACATAATTAATTTTTATGTCATCAGGCACCCCTTTTTAAAGACGGAGCAAAAACAATCCCCAAGGAAAAGGCCGATCAACTGACACAAGCTTACGGTAATCTGGAGACCGCGTTGGAAGGAAAAAAGTATTTAGCTGGTGATACCATGACCATTGCCGATTTAAATATTGTTAGCAGCATCTCTTCTTGTGTTGCCCTGGCACCTATTGCTGCTAACACGTTTCCTAACCTGTCCAAATGGCTTGCTGAAATGCAATCCTTGCCCTATTATAAAGAAGCTAATCAAGTCGGAGCGGATCTTCTTGAAGTGTTCATTAAAAGTAAATTAGTATAAAAAGTGTAATATACCTGTTTAATACTGAGAGTTAAAAGTTAATAAAATTTTATTTAATGTTTGTCTTCGGGTTTTCTCCTAATTACTATATTTTATACAGTGATATAAAAAGATTATCCTATAGAAAAATAAATATGGTTAGAAATTAAAGGGAGTTGTTACAAACTTTAGATAGCTTGGTTAGAAGTAACTGGCTTAAAATGAATTTAATGCCATGCATAAAACAAACAGAAATCTCCTTTGCAATTAAAGGCACTTATATACAACTAAAAATAAAATAATTGAAAATTGTAACAATGATAAAATAAGTGCGATAACAGTCATCCAATTTAAATAACAACACTCTGAAGTGGAAAATTGATATTACATTCAAGTGAAATGCCGTTAGGATTACATAATCTGTTTTATGCCATTTTTTATCATTTGTAGTTACTGTATCTGGCTAAAAGTTAATATTATAGATACAGAAGCCAAGCAGCAAAAATTACAGCGAGTGAAAAACCATGCTGTTTAAAAATCCAACAGTTTTCATATTGCTTGGCTTAATTTTATAATATTTGAATAGCTGTCGTATGGGACAGAAAAGCATTTGGCAACGCTGCTGATTAAACCTTTCCCAAGTCAGGTGTGTACAGTACAATGTTGCCAACGAATAGTGAATTTTTGCATTGCACTGCATATTATACAGTATATTATAATTGCATTAAGCAATGTTATTTTCTATAAGTCCACAGATTTGTAATTTCGTGCCATTTATTTTCATATGATAATTAGTGAATCAAGCGCTACAGTGCATTGATAGCCTCAAAATGTATGCTACAGCAGAAAGTGTTTTTGTTTTAAGACCCTGGTGTATGGTTTTAGACTACTAATAAACAGATGGAATGATCAGTAGTAATCCTAGGAGTAAATTAAAGATTATCGAATATAAATTTACTCGATTTTAACTAACGAAATTGTGCTGCTTGGAAACCCCACGACCGCGTAGCTGGAGTGTGGTTACCTAAAGCAACACAATTGAGTTGTCAGAAGAGAGTAAATTTGCCATAATCTTTAATAAACCAATGGGATTTGTTTAGATTATTTCATATAAAGAAAAATTTTAATTAAACACTATTTAGAAATATTAACGCTTTGTTATGTATCTTGTTTATTTAATAACAAGGCACATACAATTTTTTGTGGGTAACTAGGAATATACTTGGCAGTTCTCATAGTTAATTTTAAATTGTCCAATAAAGTGAAATTCCATTTCGATAATCCTGGATTTTCGATTACATTAGCCAATAGAAAATCGCAGTGACGTTATACTGCACAGCAAGGGCATATCTGCTCAAAACGGAGGGGGGCAGCTTTCTGGACCCAGCTTCTTTCGTATGGGAATGAGGTTCATGGGGGGAATGCAATAATGCACAATTACAAAAGAAAATCACTATTTATTAATAAAAATTAGTTTTTGAACAATAGTTAGCGAAGATTAGTTGCAAATTTTCTAACTACAGCTTCCACTAATTGTCGCTTGTTTGCGAAAACCCATTGACGGTGAATGCTTACACATGGCTATTTAACCTATTGTCACCAATAGTGCTTCTACGTCATGTTTTAATTCGGTGAAGGGAACTGAATGAACGCTCTATATAGTGCTTGTTGTACAGGGCTATGAAAGCAAAATCGGTAGCGCCTTTCTAATGGTTGGAAAAAACAATTCCCTCTTTTTAAAACCTCGATGATACCTAGCGCTTCTTTTATCTCATTCCATATTTTGAATCACAATTTCCTTTCTCCTTCGATGCCTTCCAAATTATAAAAAGTTGCACAAGATGAAGTACTTTCATTCCATTCTCCAATGAAACATCTCTCCATCCGAATGTTGGAGAAGGTCTCTAATAATTCCTTACTTGGATTCCATCATATCATTTTTAGAAGTCAGATTTTCTGCAGACAAATCGCCTGCATCCTTACTCGGATGGATATGTGTCAATAAAAATGCAAGCAATTTGTCTGCAGAAAATCTTACTTCTAAAGATGATATAATGGAATCCAAGTAAGGAATTATTAGAGACTTTCTCCATAATTCGGGTGGATTTCTGGCTGGAGGGTTGCTTCTGCGCATTGTGCCCCAGCAACGCTAGTGCGGTTATATCAACATTCAAATACTTCCCAATATTGCACTGCTTCCTTCAAAACGTTAAGTGTGACGTTCTTCGCATCTTCCCGGTGCTCTTTTAGCATGACGAGAATAGTTTGAATGTGCTGGTTAGCTTTAACTATGTCAAGTACCTTCAATTGAAGTGTATTTGCTACGGGTTCCAGTATAGAGGAATAATTCGCAATTAATGCTATTTACACAACAAATGAAGATATGATATGCAGTTTTTCTTGTTGCTGCATTATCCTTTTCAACTAATGTCTCTAATGCTTCAACAGTATCGACGAAGTGATCCTTAAAAACACGGATGCTCTTGTACTTCTCTGGCCATTTTACATATTGGAAAAGCAGCTGCCCCCCTTGGATATGCCTTTGCTGCACGGGCTTTCTGATGTTATACGTTTATTTGTGCCAATCAGAAACGTTTGTTTTTCTTTTTAATGGAATAATCATTTCAACACCACCAATGTGTAACGCAATTCAAAATTATGCAAACTATTTAATTAAAACAGATCTGTAATGGAGTACCATACGTCAGGCCGGCCATCACTGGCTGAGGAAAAACAATTTTATTGGTAATTACGTACTTAGTAATGTAAATATTCTTCAAGAATAATAAGGTATTAGTTTACCTTTCAATATGCAGTATTAAATTATTAACCTGTATTAAAGTTGGCGACACTTGCAATGAGTACGTATTTAGTAATGTTTAGGAAAAGTTTGGTAATGATAATTCGAAAAAGGAAGGAAATTCTAACTATTACATCCAAATACAATATCATTATACTTAGAAGACATAGGTTCACCAATACCATTAAACAAATTTCTAAATCTTTACAGTTTTACATCATTATCAAGCTACTAAATATTATCAAGCATCTTATTTTCTAAATAATTACCTAAGGGTAAATTTTAAAAATAATTTTTTTATATAAAATTTTCTACGTATTAGTTTTCTAAAATAAAAAATTAGTCTGAGGCCATAAAAATAAATTTAAGATAAGTAATATTTGTGGTGTGGCGGTAGCACAGTTGGTTGAGCGCTCACTTTCTGAGTAAAACGTCGATTCCGGCTTGTGTTTGAAACCTAAGCAGTACTATGCAAATTTATAAAAATCTTGTTTGCAACCCACCATACACAATTTCCTAATCCGGCTTGCAACCGTGAAATCTTAATGCTAAAAATCTTCTCTGGAATTTCTTTCGTTCGGATTCGGCGTTGAACTGTAGTTCCCCCGTGTTTCTACCTTAGTGCTGAGGAGGAACACGTCGCAGAGAAGAGGCCGATGCCTAGCAGTGGGACAAAAAGGATGTCAATGAATGAATATTTATAGAAACAATTATGATAAGAAAATAGGATACTTGAATACTGGAATATCCAATCTTACAACTTACAACTTTGTCCAAATTGATAGAGAGGGTATGAGTTGTTTTTCTTGAGGTGCTTTGTAATCGCGTCTGTATAATTCGTTCAAGCAATTTTGATATGGTGGATAGACTTGTCGGCCGGTAACCTGATGGAGAATGGAGACGTTTCCCCGGTTTGTGGAACATTTGTAGACAGTCCACCAATCATCAGCTCCTTCGCATCGCTGAAGCAATGGAACGGGGATTTGAGAATAAAAAGTATACAATAATTGTTTTCCTAGACATCGCTCAGACTTCTGACCGTGTTTGAACAGACGTGTTACGCTTTAAAATTCGAAAAATGAAGATACCTGGTTACCTCCACGAGTTAATCACATCTTTCTTAACCAAGGCAGTATTCAAAGTTCGTATCGCAACAACGCTATCAACAATTAGAAGCATAAATGCAGGAGTTCTTCAGGGGTCTATTCCTGGACCCATATTATTCAATATGTTCAAGTCTGATATCCCGAAACCAGTTGAATCAGAAATAACTATGTATGCAGACGGCGTGTTGATGAAATATTTAAGTGGTTTACGAAATGGTGCATGAAAATAAATCCTGACAAGTACGAATCGAAGATTTTTATTATACGGAGACTAGCAGTCCACCTAATATTATAATTCACAATAAAGCAATCATTTGTAACGCAAAGGATAAAGCAGTAAGATATATTAACCTTCAAATGAACAGGAAACCCACATAGAGTCTTCATGTAGATAAAAAATTATCAGAATGTTATCAACGATTGAGAGTGCTATACCCATTAATTAATAAAAATCATCTTTAGCAATACAATACGGGAAATTACTCTACATGTCACTACTTAGACCTATAATAACATATGGCTGCAGTGTTTGGGGTGCAACTTCAAAAATGAACAGCAAGAAAATCAAACACTGCAAAATAAAACACTACGTATAATCGCTAACGCTCCATGATTTACGAAAAATAATCAAAACCACCGAATTAGACGTCCCTACTATCGAGGTCTTTATGTACAACTTTTCGAAACAGTTATATCAAAACATGCATCAGTGCAGTGGAGCAATCCTTTCTGGCATTGGCCAACCATCATCTACACCAGGCTTAAGAGAAAACTCAGTAGTGATTTATTACAAACATCATTCAGATGCTAGTGACTCAGATCAATAGTGCTCACACGACCATACAATAATAGTATAATAAACGACAATACATCTATGATGACGGAGGAGTTGCAGCAGCCAACCTCATTAAAGATATATATTGTAAAATTGTTAAAAACCCTCACTGCTATATATAGCACATATACTGACGTTCTGGCAATAAATTCTATATTAAAAAAAACAACTTTGTCACATACCTACTATTTTTGTATCCCTGGACAATATTTTGCTTACATGTCCATATACCTTGGATTTTTTATTAAAAGAGGTTCTAACCGCGAAGATACTAATTTTGCAGCTTTTCCTGATGCTCCTCTTAATTGCTTCGATAATTGATCAATGCTGCTGATATAAACGCTTAAAGATTTTCTGGATCATTTATTCCCAGCACAACGATTTTTAAATGAGCATTCACCATCCCAGAGACGACTAACTCCTTCGACGGACATACACCTACACTACAACAGAGTTGGGTATTTTATTGTTTGAATTAGGCATTTTGATTAAAGATTTCCCTATGAAACCTTTTAATATATGTATTACCGTTAATATTAAACGTAGAATCATTACTGAATAGTATCCTTTGATACTGTTCCAGTGGCCAATGAGGATCCATCGCAAACGATTGAATCGTTGTTTCTCGGAAAGCAGTGGTTGCTTGCTTGTTTCCCATCCTCGGAGTCCAAAAATAAGAAATCTTCTTCTTACAGTAGA
Source organism: Limonius californicus (assembly GCA_014611495.1). NCBI lineage: Eukaryota > Metazoa > Arthropoda > Insecta > Coleoptera > Elateridae > Limonius > Limonius californicus. The sequence goes on from JABXWE010013276.1 coordinate 17,695, forward strand.
TGTACGCAAACTCACACCAGTAGCTCTGACTATACTTTTGCCAGTTCTGTAGATTCTGTAGAATTGAGGCTTCTTTCAGCCAAACTGGTTCTTTTTAAAACAGCATCGTCTCTAGCGAACGATATTTTTTTGTCGGCTATACCAGGGTTTACCTTAAATTTTTCTATTTTCCTCATACTTCTTAATTACCAGAACGACGGTTGATTCATTACACTGCACTATTAGCGATTTCACGTGTGGAATCTCTTTCGTTATGATGAAAAATGATTGTATGTTGCTTTTTCAGGATAATTTGTCTGTTTCTTCTGCGAAGACATTGTGGAACTGTGACAATATGTAAATCTCATATAAGTGTCCTAAATTAAGTGCGGCGTATATATAGTTAGAATGCAAAGGGTATTTCTCATACAATTTTTTTAAATTATTTGTTGCAAATTTACAATCTACTCAAGTAAACTACAGAGTAATAAGTAAATAGGATTATATTATTGCAGGTGGCTTGAATTGGGCACCATCCATAGATGGGTCACCAGGATTATTCAGTCAGATCTTCGGGCAATTGTCTTTTTAATCTTCTGTTCACAAGCTGATGGTGGTAGAGATCAGCTATTAATTGATTGTTATGGTTTAAGTTGCGAACACGGTTATTTCTGGCTGTGGATTTGATTACTTCGTTGACGTATGGGATTCCAAAGTCATGGTGCAGGGCGTGGTTGCTGATGAACCACTCAGCATTAGCTATTGATCGTCGAATCTTAGATTGGAATGTTTGTAGGATTTTGGTGTTTGAGGGTTTGCTGCAACCCCATAGCTCAATTCCGTATGACCATACGGGTTTTGGGATGACTTTATATAGTAATAGTTTGTTATTCAAAGTCAGTCGTGATTTTCTCCCAATTAGCCAGTACATCTTTATTGCTTTTAGATTGAGTTGTTGGCGTTTAGCTTTTATGTGAGCTTTCCAGGTCAGCTTTTGGTCTAAGTGAAGTCCGAGATATTTCACTTCAGTTTTAATTGGTATGGGCATATTGTTAATGGTAACTTGGGGACAGGCACTTCGTCTAGTTCTGAATGTTATTTGTGCAGACTTGTCACCATTCACTTTTATTATTCTCCACCGGTTTAACCAAGTTTGTAATAGGTTTAGATGTATTTGTAGTTTTTCCGATTATCTGATAGGATTTGGGTCTGATGACATTATAGCTGTGTCATCAGCGAAGGTGGCAATTAATGTGTCGTTTGCGGTTGGGACATCTGATATATATAGAAGATAAAGGAAGGGCCCAAGGACACTGTCCTGGAGATCTCCGGAGTTAATAGGGTAGCAGCAGTTCGATAGAGAGTCTTCAAGTTTGATTTGGAAGTGTCTTTCATTTAGGTATGATCTTAGCAGCAAGTAAACTTATTGAAGTAGCGCCTTTTTTATTTTATAGAGTAGTCCATAGTACCACACCTTGTCGAAGGCCTGTTGGATGTCTAAAAACACAGAGGCACACATTTGTTTTCCCTCAAGGCTATTTCGAATGTAGTTTACAATCGTATGGCATTGCTGGGTGGTAGAGTGACTTGATCGGAAACCAAACTGATGTAGTGGGTCTCATACAAATGAGTACTAAATGGGCAATAAGTAATTTTTAATCACCTCATTATTTTTTAGAATAATAGGTAACCTATTAAAGGATTTATGTAAGAATGTCTGTTTCAATTTTTCTAAAGAATGCCAAGACCACAGTAGGCAGATAAACTGCTGACATTGTAATGATAAGATAAGTAAATCTACTTTTCAGAAATGATGTCGAAAGGTTACGTAAAACTCCAAGAAACAATTACATGCTTTGGTCATGCTAAACTTTTTCACACCACCATCTTCGTTGTTGAAATAATTTTGTTAGTATTGAAGTAATTCTCGCAGATAGTTTCAGTAACTAAATTCATGGCATGAGGAAGGCCTATACGTAAAATACTAACTTCTTTGCGTATTTTAACATGTAGGCTATGCTATCTGTTAGAAGCGACGCTGGACATCCATAGCACCCTGTTTTCCATTCTAAAATTTCCGGCACCATTCCTTCACAGTTAGGTAAGCAATACACAGTGGCGGCTCGTGAGTTAAGAAAGGGGGTGGGCACAAGAAAAAACTTACCTATTTTTTGTACATAAAATCCATTCTCCTATTTTTCATGCAGGAAAAGACGTCTATGACTTTGTTGTCAAAATCCGGGATAGACTGGACGAACTTCTTTTCTATTGATAGGACCGCCAATTCGTTCAGTCGATGTTTTTGCACACAATTAACTTCCATCATTGAAAAAACGTCACTTTCGTCTTTGAATTCAAACGCGCGATTGCGCGAAAACAGCGCTCCAAAGTCCAAATTCAAACGTTGACTGCAAACGGGAACAATGTGCTCGGTGCCCCATTCGCCTGGTATATCGTGTATAGCGAAGATAACCGATAGGCAACCGAATCATCCTCTAAATAGCTACAAATCAGAGCGTTCCCCGGAACATAGTTTTGAGCTTGTTAGCCGCGCCTTTGGTGCGGAAGGAAAATTTGATACCATCGTTAAAATAATGAAATTAAAATAATGCACTGAATTACATGCGAATTTCTTTCTGTGTTTATCTTGATGGTTGGGTGGGCACCTGCCCTTGTGCCCTCTACTACAAGCCGCCACTGGCAATACATGCATTTGCATACACTGCTTGCATTTGCGTTCAGCAATGGCTGCACAGTAGGGTGGTCACAAGAAATCAATGTTCGAATATAAGGGGAACCCCCCTTAAAGTTGCCAATTGGATAGAAAATATTATTGGCAAAGTTTCAGTTCAACTTGATAACGTTAACCCGTACCTTACTGAGGTTATAGTTTAGAAAAATTGCGATTTTTAGCAAAAAATCGAAGTTTTTCCTCAATACAATGGAACGCGTACGTCCTACAAACCTTTTATTTCCACCATTTTTTTGCTAAAACTTATATATTTACTGGTATTTAACATTTTTAAGGTCATGTCATGGTGCATATCCTCAAAAGTGACTTCTCTGAATCAATTAACGAAAATTGATCCCTGAAAAGATATATTTTGAGAGAATAAATGGCCTTTGCCATCCATCTAGCTTGATGAATAGCCCCCGGTACTCTAAAAGAAACATCTTTTGGAGGAAGAGTCCTAAAAAAAATTAAGCAAAGCTGGATGAATTCTTTATACTCATCCCTGGGCTGTTGGTTTTTTAATTGTTCAAAAAGAAAACTTGAAATTTGGTCCGGATTACTTATTTTATACCTAATATTTTCATCTATTCCTGTTTTGTATTTCGTTTTGTCTAGCTTGGACCACCCCAGTCTGGAATGCTTAAAAAATACCTGGCCGAGGACCAGTGTTTGTACCCATTTTGCAATTAAAAACTGCTTTTAGAATAACTTCTAAAATATGGTGGCGACATGCTAAATACAGAAGGTTTTTCTCTAATAATTGCTCAAGCAAAACGCAGGTTCCCCTAAGGCGACCAGTATTTATTGCAGTGGTATCAAAACACATTGCCTGGATTTTCCCAGCTGCCCACCACTGTTCAACTGCTGAAAATACTGCTTTTGACTGAGTAATCCCTATACTATTTTCAAGCTGAGGAACACCTATCAACTGTTCGTTATTTCCACAACTAATCAAAATTGCTACCCTCTCTATATTTTCTTTACCCAACATATCTGGAAGCAATTTCCCACCCCAGTGCACAACAGCTCTCTCTAAATCGGAATTCCTGAATCTATTTTTGATGAGGTCAGTTCGTTGTTTTCGGAATTGCTGTCTGCGGAGTCGTATGACCTTCTACCTACAATTAAATTCTGTGGCTCATGACCTAATGCCTTTGCTGTAGCTGCTATCATTCGCACCCGTCTCTATCAGAAATACTTACTACACCTATCTAACAATAAAGACAATTTTTCAGTAACTATCTCTTCAGTCTTCTTTATTTCTGGTCCTGCTTCCTCTGGGTGTGGAAAATTATACCCCGCATCTTCTTGCACCGGCTCCTCTTCCTCTGATGTGCTGCTAATGCTTGGTACAGATTCCAGTTATATATATTCTTCACCGTATAAAAATAAAATATGTCTTAGACGGAAGCCGGTATTTGTGGGACATGCGTAATGAAACGCTGCACATAGATCCAAAAACTAACTAAAAAAATTAAAAAGACGTACGAACCCGGTTCGCCGTGTGTCTTAGCGGGTAGGGCCGAAAATAGACGACAAAAGCAACAAAACTTGGAATGAAAACTGGGAACATGGAATATTAGAGGAATTAACGGGAAAGAAGTAGAATTGATTTACGAGTTTCAGAAAACAAATATGATGCTCCTAACAGCGACGGAGACAAAAAAGAAAGGAAAAGGGTGTGTGGAACTGGAAGAGGGACATGTGATGTATTATAGTGGAGTCGAAGAACAAGAATGGGCAAGTGCGGGTGTAGCATGTATAGTAAAGAAAAAGTGGGCAGAGAAGATTATAAATTGGAAATTCGTGTCAGAAAGATTAATGTGTATAACAATACGAGTCGAAGAAAAAAGAGTGTACACAGTGATAGTAGTGTATGGCCCAAACGAAAATGACGCCAAGGAAAACAAGGATCGATTTTGGGATTCTTTACAAGCAGAGGTGAAGAAAAATAAGACAGGAGAGTTAGTAATAATTGGAGAACTAAACCGTCGAGTTGGTAATAACACTGAAAACATGGAAAACGGAATAGGAAAATTTGGCGAATGCGCGTTGAATAGTAATGGTCAAAGAATAATAGATTTCTGTATCTTTAACGACCTAGTAGTGGGCAATACGTGGTTTGAACACAAAGATATCCATAAATACACGAGGGAGTAAAAACCAAGGGGGAAAAATCAATAATTGACTTAACGCTAGTGGAAAAGGAAAATAAGGTGAACATAAAGGATGTTAAAGTTAAAAGAGGCTTTGAACTAGGGACTGATCACTACTTTGTCGAAGTCAGATTAAGACGGGGAACAGAGGAGCCGGGTAAAGAGAGTAATACAAAAGAAGTTAAGTTTGAAAGTTATAAGTTACAGCAAGAAGAAATCAAGAAAATGTACAAAACGACGATAAGCCAAGGAATACAAGAAAAAAGAGAGGAAATTAATTCACACGACGTGGAAGGACTATGGGCTGAATTCGAAGAAATAATAACCAAAGCTGTAAAACAAATATGCTGAGTGTCCAAACTATCCAATAAAAGAAAGGCCACAGCCTGGTGGAACGATGAAATAAAGGAAGATTTCAAGAAGAAGAAACGAGCCTGGAAAAACTATCTTAACTGGAAAAATAATGAAAGTTACGAAAAATATAAAGTAAAACGAGAAACAGTGAAAGTGATGGTGAAGGAAGCAAAGGCTAAAGCCTGGGAAGATTTTGGGAATAAAATGGAAGAAAACAGCACCGGAAATGCTAAAATGCTTTTCGGAGTACTCAAAGGGTTGCGAAAATCTAAGAAGGACGCAGTGAGGGGAATAAAAAGTAAGCAAGGGAAACTTCTAACCACAGAAAATAAAAATAAAAGAAAGATGGTATGAATATTTTACTGAGCTGCTGGGAGCACAACAACCGCAAGGAACAAGGTATGAAGAAGACGAAGAAGAAGAAGAAGAAGAAGAAGAAGAAACTAGGGCAATCCAACAACTAGTTGAAGAAAGGCAGCAGGATTATGAGGAAATACAATTGCCCGAGGTTAAAGAGGCACTACAAAAACTCAAGATTGGAAAAGCAGCAAGACAAGACGGAATAAAGCCGGAAATGATAAAACACATGGGGGAAGTCGGTATCGCACTGTTACATAATTTAATTAACTTGGCATGGAAAACAAAGACAGTGCCCAGAGACTGGAAGGTTGCTGTGATCGTCCCAATATATAAGAAGGGCGATAGTACCACATGTGACAATTTCCGTGGAATTTACCTATTAAGTGTGGCGGGTAAAATATACGAAAGGATACTTGAGAAAAGACTAAGAAGGATAGTAGTTAGAACTAACCTTAAGTAATAATAATCAAGCCGAATTCAGACCTGGCAGAGGCACACAAGACTGGGCATTCAGCATAAGACAAATACAGGAAAAAATACTCAAGCACAACGGAAAAGTCTATGTTTGTGCAATAGATCTGGAGAAAGCATTCGACAGTGTCCCACGGGAAGAAATATGGAAAACACTAAGGAAACGCGGAACTGAGCAAAAACTATTAGATGCGGTCAAAAGCATATATGACGAAACAATAAACTGCGTACAATTAAGGGGCTTATGCACAAACGAATTCACAACACACAGGAGGTCAGGAGTCAGACAGGGTGGAATCCTCATCCCACTGCTGTTCATCACGATAATGGACGAAATTGCCAAGAGAGTTGGAAATAAGGTAAAAGTGGCAAAAGTGGAGGTGAGAAACCTAAAGCCTGTTATAATAAAAGAATTTATGTATGCCGATGATCAAATACTGTTCGCAACTAGCATCCCCGAACTGCAGAAAAGCATTAAGGCTTGGAAGAACGCGACAAAAGAATTTAACATGAAAATAAACAACACTAAAACTGAGGTAATGGCGATAGCAAGAGAAGAGGAAGAAGTAGTGATATACATAGAGAACGAAAGGCTCAAGCAGGTGAGCAAGCTGAAATATCTAGGTACAATAATCGACGAAAAGGGGGGGCTCGAAAGTGAGGTGAATAATAGAATACGTGCGGCTATCAGACTTTTAGGTGCTTTAAACCGGGCGTTCATATCAAAGAAAGAAGTGTCAAAGAAAATAAAAGTGAAAGTGTACAACGCAGTGTATGTGTCAATATTAATACACGGCTGCGAATCCTGGGTACTTGGAGGAAATTTAAAAAGCAAGATTCAAGCATGTGAGATGAAATATCTCAGAAAAGTAGCAGGAGTCACCAGACTGGACTGAATACGAAACGAAGAAATAAGAAACAACTTAGAGGTTGAACAGGTACAAGTTAAAACTGAAAGACAACAGCTCAGATGGTTTGGGCATATGGTAAGAATGCAGAATAGCAGAACAGTGAAAGAACTATGGGAAATGGGTTCAGATAACAAGCTACCGGGAGGAAGGCCAAAAAACACGTGGAATTGAGAAATCGCTAAGATAGTGGATAACAAAGGAAGCAACTGAAGGCAGGCTACGACGATTGCGAAGGAAAGGACGGCCTGGAAGCGGTTCTGCAAGTAAGAGCAGCCCACCCACCAAACCCTCGACACCATAAGGTAAAAGAGGGCACTGATGAAGTAAGTAAGTAAGTAAGTCTTAGTTAATGTCAAACTATCTGCTTAAGTAGTAAACAACATGAGAAGAATGAAAAAATGAATAAAAAACTCAAATTCACCTAGGTTTTGTTTTGATTTTTCCAATTTTGCCATCTCAGCTGCGCGCCTTTCTGCTCTTCGTTGTTCTGCTTTTACAAATTTCATGTAAACACCTCCCATTTAACCAGGACGTCCTTTTTCTGTATGGTGTAACAAAAACTGCCTGTCTTCTTCAGTGGTATTTGTAAGTGCATTCTGATGAGTAACGTCAAATAGGTCGTCAAGGGTTGACTTTAAAGCGTCTACTTTTCGATTTTGAGTTGCGCTTGCAGATCTGTTAGAGTTTTTTTGCAGCTTTTTCCACTCATCATACAGTTTTTCCAGCTTTGCAACACAACCTTTCATATGCCTGGTTGGTATCTTAGCTTTCTCCCAAAAAAGTAGAACTTCCTGTATTGAAAGTCTTGCAGCTTCTCTGTCGATCAGTTTCACTTTGCGCATATTATAAAATAAACTGCGTAAGACTTGGCAATTAGAAGGTAACTTACTGCCAGTGATTTGATGAAACATGTGGCCAATTAAAAAAATCTTGTTCTTCTGCTTTAAACTCATGGTCGTTGATGCTGTAGAAATCAAAGATGGATCCATTGTCCTTTACCTACTCCTCGAGGAAAAAATGCACTAAACGAACTTCAGTGTTTGACTGAATGGTTAAAATAATTGTAAAATACCGACCATTAAAAAACACACAACTCAACGCTCAAGCCTTACTTTAATAATAATCCCATACAATCTTTACAAATAGATTACGTGCTAAAAGTTTACATGCTGTAGTCATGGCATACTAGGACTAGGCTAATGCTAAGTAAAGGAGTAAATGGGACAAATGGCACTAGCAGAGCCAGATGTGCAGGTTTTCCTAGTAATCGTTGAGAATCTGCTACCACAGTTTCTACCTGCATTTCCTGGTATGAGAAAGAAGCGCATTGGAACACCGAGCTCATTCGATACGGGTTGGCATACCATTTTTATACCCAACGCATTAAGGCTGATCCTCCCGGCCAAAATTGGTTATTTTTCATTTTTTGGGTGTAATTCATTTTTTTTTATTATATGTATCATACATCAAATTACGCGTATTTTTAATATCTACACCGCCAAATACGTTTCATTATTAAAAAAAAATGCATCACGTAAAAAGTAGACCGCAATCGTTTTATTTTTATTGTTTTTGCATTATTTGGTATCTAGATCTCAAGATAGCCCTTTGATTTTTTGGATTAACATTAATAATACTATTCCCTAGCCCGCTGAATCTAAAACAAGACGAAGAAAAAATTATTTATTTAAATAAAAGCAAGAACGTAGAGGACGATGTATCTTCATGCCTACGATGCTTTTAGAAAAGAAAATAAGCAAACATGTGTAAAATGATGTACTTGATATAAATCAATAATAACCAGTTTCAAAAAAGGGTGTATTGTTTAAATAATCACATGTCATTTTTGTATATTTTGCACATTTAGTTCTCCAACTTGGCCGCGAGAGGCGCACATCCTAAAAGGGTGCCCAGTACACAGCTGTAGATTGTTTAGGTAGAAAGTTTCAGTGGCATACAGTCGGTGTCAAGCCATCTTTATTACGGTGATGGGTAGATAATCGTTTTATTACCCGGCCATAATGGAACATTTTATGTATTGACAAACCAAATGTGTCTTTGAATTCAAAAAGTTGCAAACTAACAAATAAAAGAAAATTATAATTAGTCTTACTAGATTGATGGCAACATCTATGCAATTATTATGTATTTAAAAAAAATGTATATACCGCATGTCTCCGAATACAGTTTATAAGAGGAACAAAAATTTATTTTTGATTTTACGAAAAAATGACGAAAAAATAGAGCTTGATTTGAAATACATATGTACCTATTAGTGTTATTAAAACTATTTAGGTTATTCTTTTTTTTTTATCAAATTTTTTGGTATACTATTTTCGTTGGTGCAGTACTTTTTAAAAGTCTGTTTTAGTTGGCTTTGAAATGTTAACAAATTTATGTTCTCGAATTTAGTTTAGTAGAGAGAAAAAAATATTTATTTTTCATTTTACAAGAAAAACAATTTTATATTCAAAATTAATATATTAGTACAAATGGTCTTAGAAACAAAAAACAAAAATATAAAGCTCACACCTAGAGATTCATGTAAATAATACAACAAACAACAATGCAAACATAAATAAAACATTTATTCTTCTAAATAAAAATCTCGAAGAGGTAAATCCCTTGATCTTCTCGAATCTAGTAATTCTGGGAGAACAGCACAAAAGTAAAACTTTTGTAGTTTCTCGACCATCTTCAGACAAAAGGCATTATTTTTTTAAATTATTTATATATGTATACCTTTCTCTATATGAATACAATATGAACAAAATAAACTTTGCTTACATTTGCAATTAGCATTTGACCCTGTAATTGGTACATGTATGCGTGTTTTTCTTTTAATTGTATTGTACCGTCTATTAGTGAGCAGCAAGTAATTTTTTTTCTTTTACTGCCTCTTCTGATGACAAGTGTCTAGCAGAGTAGGGACATTTTATTTCGACAACAGCCGAAATATTCTCTAACAGCCTATCAGGACTAGCTGCTAATAAAGGTTTATTGTGCCAAATCTTTAAACCGTTCTTTTTTGTCTTCAGGTTACAATAAAGACTCCACAAGCTTTTTGGAAGAAGTTTTTTTTGCATGTTGCATTTTTTTCCAAAGTTTGAAGCTGTCAGTCTCAAGTTTCTTTCTTGAAACCACAAGTCCGACGAAGCTTGATTTTCGGTATTTTTTTTAATTTCCATTATATTGGATGATAATTTTATTAAAAATATTTCTTTTTTAGCATTAAATTGACTTTCAGTCATATCAGGTAATCTTCCTCCACACATAGACCATAGTCAGCATCAGGACCAACAGATTTTTACGAGCATTTGTATTTTGGCAAGCGTTGCTTTTTTTTAAATTTGATATTTGTTTGCAATGCTTTTGTGTAGAAGCCTGGTCCATTACTCAACATTTTCTTTTGCATTCGTCATGGTAGGAACCGCTATTGCTGTTGAAAGACAAAACAGCACCTTCACACCTTGCTGTGTACCCACCTTTCAATGAAAAGTTTACCCTTTTCCACCAACAAATTTTCCTACTATAGAGTTGTAACATTCCGCCAAATTGTTGTTGACGTTATGCAACAAGCTCCATGCACGATCTGCCACTCTCCTGTTGTGCGAAACAATCTCATTGTAAAAATGATTTTGTTTTAGCTTTTCTACCGCATTTGTTTCTCCTACAGCTCGTTTCAAAATTCTTTTTTCTTCGGTGCCAAAAGAGCTTTGGTTACGAATGCATTCCGTATGATCTCCAAACACATGTAAAGGTCCGTTTTCTATATCCCTTTTTAATTGCATTACTCTCTCTGGGAATGCCATATCATCAACTTTAGTCCAAAAACTATGGCTGAACTGATACCTATTCTCAGTCGCAGAAGTCCTGTTCAAGCTCCCAGTGCGTTTGGATTTTATTAGGTTTTAAGTGCTTTTACATTTAAGTAAACATGTAAACATGCAAATGCACTTCTAAGGTGGTAAAGTGCTTCTTTTGTTAGCGTAAGCCTTCTTAGCCACCTGGTTGCGGGCCTTTCCAAGAGCCTACCTACCGTGTGAAGGGCGTTGATCAGAGAGGGGAAGAAGACGTCTTCGTGGAAGTTGTGGGCTTTTCTAGACGACAGTTCTTCACAAGATTTCCGACCAGCAAGACGCGCATTTTCGCTTCTTTGTTGTGTATTACGAACTTGTAATAATTCATTTATCCATAGTTAGTAAAATTAAACATATTTTAGTAAAGTTTACTATCCTGTTTTTATTGAGCTAACTTTCATGCTGGCACAGCAGTGCACCTTTGCTCTTATTATTAGAGCATACAAAACAAGTCCCATTATGGTTTTTATAACAGATGTAAGGGTTTGGATCAGTTTTGTCTTTCTCATTGTCACATATTGTGCAGTACTTATTGCGCACTCCCATGAATCAGATTTTTTTAGATTTAGCTCCGATTATAGCTGCCACCCCAAAGGAAGCATTGTAATTGGAGCGGTAGCTTCGTTTGCTCCACGCACCGTCACCAATCACAGCAATACATGGAATTCCATCTGAATTTACGTCACCACATTCTGTCCCAGTCCTCCTTTCTTCTTCTGCTGCTTCTTCAATTTTTTCCCACGCGGATTTTTTTATATTAGCGGCAACTACGTCAGAACATTTGTTGTACAATTTATTGAATTAAATGGTACATCTATGGATATGGAATCTGATAAGAAACAAAAACGTCAATGAAAACAACGTACTAGGTTTTTAAAAATAAAAAGTACTAATAAAAAATTATATAATAGCTATTTGTTCACCTAGGCAAGAAAGTGCATCTGCTCCTCCCAAGGCCTGGAGGAAAAGGTACTTACTTTCTTCGAGAGGTGAATATATTACATAATCATGGATAAATCGTGGATAAATTCTAACGAGTCACTTGTGCTATATAAAATTTTACCAACACCTCAAAATACAAAATAATAATTGAATATGATTAATAATATTTTTTTAATAGCATTTCTAAATTAAATTTCTTGGTAATTTTTGCATTATTGTGGTTTAGTATTTTCAACATTGAAAACATTATTATATCTATCACAAGGCACGTTTACTATTTGTTTATTGCCCACGTTGATTTATGGTTCTTTGAAGTCGTAAAATAAGGGTACGAAAACAGGTAGACAGTTGAACCCCTGAAATTTTAATTCTGATTCAGCTGTATTCCCTAACTTTTACAAAATCTAATAGAAGTGGTCAAATCGGATTTGAATTTCAGTAAATCGGAATGACAAACTTCTGTTTTCATACAAGCGCATTTTTGTAAAAATTCACATGCTGGGAGGAATGATACATTTTGAACCGGGAGGCGTGATACATGTATCACTCCTCCCAGAACGAATAACTGTTTCTATACGGTGCGTATTGTATTTGTAGGATGCCATTCAAGTGGAAAAAGAAAACATATAGGAGTCCAGCATCTGCAGAAACAATGAAAATAGCAGTCACAGAAATTGTCGAAAATGGTTGTAAACTTCGTACAACTGCAAAAAAGTACAATATAGACAAAATGACTTTGCGCAGATATGTCCTAAAATATAAGCAACATGGTGATGATACAAAATTTCTTCCAAATTATAAAGCTTCGCAAGTATTTTCTGACCAAGAGGAAGAAAGTTTAGCAGATTATCTACTTGTGGCTGCTAAAATGAATTATGGATTGACCCCAAAAGAGACACGTGCATTCGCTTTCCAGTATGCATTGGAAAACGAGAAGAAAGTCCCAGAGAATTGGTTAAAAACTCAGGCTGCATCATATGAATGGTTACGTGGATTCATGAGCAGAAATACTAATTTAAGCTTGAGAACACCAGAACCCACTAGTCTTGCTCGTGGAACTGCTTTCAATCAACATACTGTGGGAGAATTTTACAAACTATTGCGTACGGTTTTGGAGCGTGATAATTTTGGTCCTGAAGCAATATACAACTGCGATGAAACTGGGGTACAGACAATACCACCACATACCAGCCATAGACTGCAGCCATTAGATATTTCTACCTATGGCCCATTTAAGACTTTTTTTAACCAGGCATGTGATGACTTCATGGTGAATCACCCAGGACAAGCTATTGCTTTGAAAGATCTAGCTGCTCTTGTAGGACAAGCATATCCAAAAGCTTTCACCCCTTCAAATATAATAAAAGGTTTTGCAAAAGCAGGAATATACCCTTTTAATTCCCACATTTTCTCAGAGCATGATTTTCTCAGTTCATCTGTAACTGATCGACCGGAAGTAGCATGTGAACAAACACCAGAACCTGTTATTGATCCTTCAATTGAGCCTAGAGCTGGACCTTCAGGACTTGTTTCGGGATCAGGTGTAGCAAAATCACCAGCCGAGGTAAGACCATTTGCAAAAGCAGGACCCAGAAAAAAACCAAAAGGAGGAAGAAAACCTGTTACAACAAAAGTATTGACAGATACTCCCAATATGGAAGAAGTAAAAGAAAATTCTATGAACAGTGAAGTGAAAAAAAGTACAAAAGACAAAGTAAAACGGAATTTAAATTTAGGCAACAAAGAAAAAGAAAAAACAAAACGACCCAAAACGAAAGAAGAAGAAGACTCTGAAGTTGATGACGCTCCCTTCACTTCATCAGGCTCGTCTGAATTTACAGATATCGAGCAACAAATAGAAAATTAATTAGAAGAAGAAAATTTTGTGAACAGTGTCATTAATATACCATATACTGGTTCACTTTAAAACTGATAAAACAATAAGGTATTATGTTGGACAAGTTCTCGAAATATATAATGAAGGTCAAGAATTCTCTATAAGTTTTATGAGACGCAAGAAACCAGGATACAATTTCGTATTTCCTGATGTACCTGATATATCAACGGTTCTTCTCGAAGATGTGATCAAGTTGCCGTCACCTCGCTATATTGGGGGAACAGCCCGAACAAATAGAAAATTGTCATTTGATGTCAATTTTGATAAATTTGACAATGTATATTGAATTTATGACAAAAAATTAAAATTGTCACTTACCTAAATGTGTTTATTTTTTTTAGTATCAAACCTCCCATATACTGTATCAAACCACCCCTAATATGGGAGGACTGATAAACTTTACAATAAATATATCTAATTCATTTTTTTAGAAAGTATACGAACCAATATTGTTTATAATAAGAAAATATTAAGTCAATACCTTGAAATATTGAACTACGCGCTTGGTTGCTTTCCAACTCGTGTTCACTTGATTTTACAACATTCTTTGTGTTAAGTGTATCAACCCTCCCCAGGGTTCCCCTAATAATAATGGCCCTTTGTAGTAAGAAGAAAACGTCCGTTGAGCAGTTAACTGTATTGGTTGACTTCATTGCAGAAAATAAAGTGTTATTGCTTGGCAAAACAAAACCATCGGAAGCAGATTTAATTGAAAATTTATGGGAAGATGTGTCGCGCACCTTATAAAGTTGTGGGGCTGGACCTAGCAAGACCGAGGCGCAATGGAAGAAGATATTTTGAAGTTTTATATTTATTAATATAATGAACACTGCTTAAATAGGCCTTTGACATGATGCTGAAAGTTACATTGGCAAATAGATAACTAAATTATTATTTCCAACTTGCAGACTTTTATTGACTGGAAGTGCAATACAAGGAAAAAGGCAAGGGAATTACTTAAAATGCAACAACAGATAGGAGGCGGTGAAGATTACAAAAAAGGACTAACTACAGCCGAAGAAAAATTAACGGCTCTTCTGTCGTGGATAGCGGTCAAAGGAATCGACAATGTAGGAGAACCAGGGTTGGATATTGAAGAAATGGCCACCAACTTCGAGTTCTCACAGCCACCACTATCACCACCAGGTGAACCACTCGCCAGAGGTTTATCTCAAGTCAACTCCAGCAGCTGCACCAAAGTGAACTTTTACAGTTGCTGGTACTGTAGAGAGAGCTCGGTTATAAAAAAAATTGAATATAAAGGTAACACTATCTATTTCGTTTGTTTAATTAGGAAATTAAAAAATAATTGCATTCTCAATTAGTAAAAATACATAATTTTTTTAGATAAATCATCCACTCTTCAAATAGCTGCAGAAGCATTTACTGAAGGACGAAAGACTACATTAGAAATTCTTAGTCAAATGCACACAAGTGATGTGAATGTAAATAAAAAAACGCGAAGGAGATTGAATTAAAAATTCGATGGTTAGAAGCCAGAAATAAAGAAAAAGAGTTGTCATTGAGGCAACTGAGTTACAATTGAAGGAAAGAGAATTGAACATTTTAGAGTTAAAATAATAAACATTGTAAACATGTAGTGTTTTTCATTTATTATTATAAGTTTAATAAATATTTTTATACCAACGAGACTATTACATTATATAAAATTATTCTGTATTAACTGCATTCTTGCACGTCTGCCTGCTGTTAAAATGTTGCGATCTTATTCATCTGAAATTAAAATAATTTCATAGAATATTAATTCTAGAATCGGTTAAAAAAATCATACCTTGAATGTAGTTTCCTATTGCATTATCATTTTCCAAATCTATTGCTTGCCCGTCATCAATTTCAACATTATTTTCAATTACAATATTATGTCCTACACTTTTTTGGTATAAAACCATGTGCAAAGAAGTGTAGAGCATAGGACCTAAAAATGAACTTGCGTTATGAAATTGTGTGTAGCAGAACAAAAATCACTAGTTAACCTTAATATGATTTGGAACAGACGTGTTTCTCAGAGATTCTACTAGAAAAACACTGCCTTCATCAATTATGTGCCTAGCTAAGTGCTTTGATAATCGATTCATTTTTTTAAAACTCACATTGGGAACTTCAAAAGGATTACTTGTCTCGCAACATTCTTCTTTCTAATTGAAATAATTGCCTGCAAAGTTAAATAAATACATATTGCCGGCCTCGGTGGTCTAGTGGTTAGCGCGATTGCCTTTAGATCCGAGGGACGCGGGTTCAAACCTGGCTGAGGTCGGCGAGATTTTTCTAGCGGGGAAAAATCTGAAAATGCGCCTTCTGTCGGATAAGAAGTAAAGCCGTAGGTCCCGTGCCACTACGATGTGTGACACGTTAAAAATCACTACTGGGGTTGGAATTACCCCAGATAGGCAAAATTCTTAGTCAGGGTGTACAATGGGCCAAATGTGGCCTAAGTGCTTAGAGATGCTTGGAGAACCGCGTCCTAGATCTCGCTCTTTCAAAGCAAGCAAGCAAGCCATACTGTATTATACTACACTGAAACTTCAAAAAACAAAAATTTGAGATAGTTTGAATAGGTTAAGTAAACTGATTATACTTACATTTCAATTTCCTGCTGCAGTTCATCAGCAAGAATTAATCCCAAATTTAAATTAATGCCATTACTGCCGCTTCAACTATATTATATGTATTAATGAACTAATATTAAAAAGTACAAAATACACGATTCTAATTCACAGTATTCTAACCTATACTAAAAGTAAACAAGCCACCGCCGTAAAAGGGCGGAAACAAACACTACACTGCACAGGCGCAAGGGCATTCCGATTTGACAATTACGATTTCTACTGCTTCCAGCTTGTCGAGTTGAACTTCTATCGCGTGGGTTTCTAGCATTTCTACAATCGGAATGAGAAGTAGTTAGGGAATACCAGTTAGGCACCACTTCTATTCGATCGCATGATTTCTATTCTATTTGCTTCATCTCTATTCGATTTGGAGTTAGGGAATAGACCTGAATAGTAGTAAGCCAAGCTGTAATGTTGGTTGCGTTATAGCCAAAAGAAAGGGGCAGATTTGAAATCTGCACTTGGGGTAGATCAGCCTTATAACGCAACCAACATTACAGCTTCTCTTACTACTACTTCTTCCATTGCGCCTCGGTCTTGCTAGGTCCAGCCCCACAACTTTTTAAGGTGCGCGACACATCTTCCCATAAATTTTCAATTAAATCTGCTTCCGATGGTTTTGTTTTGCCAAGCAATAACACTTTATTTTCTGCAATGAAGTCAACCAATACAGTTAACTGCTCAACGGACGTTTTCTTCTTACTACAAAGGGCCATTATTATTACTTATAAATAACTAATTTTAAATTAAACACTACAACTGAACAGCTTTCAAGTAAAGTAAGGACTGAAAACTTGCCCATTCAACAATTTGTATGTTCTTACCTGTCCCACGAATGCAACCCTTTAAGAAAGGGTGTTTGTGGGGTTTTCCACGACTGATACTTTCACTACATTCAAATTTGTTGCAATTTTCCAGCATATTACGCCGCATGAACAGTCACCAATTGTCAAAATGGTCGTTAAGGTTGTGTATCGCGTACCATAACAGTGTTGCCATATTTAGGTAAATAGCACCGATAGAAATCGTGGTCACTTCTACTTTACAACCTCTACCGGTGTTACGGAATACCAAATAGCAACGCGATAGAAGTTTGTCATTCCGATTTACTGAAATTCAAATCCGATTTGACCACTTCTATTAGATTTTGTAAAAGTTAGGGAATACAGCTGAATCAGAATTAAAATTTCAGGGGTTCAACTGTCTACCTGTTTTCGTACCCTTATTTTACGACTTCAAAGAACCATAAATCAACGTGGGCAATAAACAAATAGTAAACGTGCCTTGTGATAGATATAATAATGTTTTCAATGTTGAAAATACTAAACCACAATAATGCAAAAATTACCAAGAAATTTAATTTAGAAATGCTATTAAAAAAATATTATTAATCATATTCAATTATTATTTTGTATTTTGAGGTGTTGGTAAAATTTTATATAGCACAAGTGACTCGTTAGAATTTATCCACGATTTATCCATGATTATGTAATATATTCACCTCTCGAAGAAAGTAAGTACCTTTTCCTCCAGGCCTTGGGAGGAGCAGATGCACTTTCTTGCCTAGGTGAACAAATAGCTATTATATAATTTTTTATTAGTACTTTTTATTTTTAAAAACCTAGTACGTTGTTTTCATTGACGTTTTTGTTTCTTATCAGATTCCATATCCATAGATGTACCATTTAATTCAATAAATTGTACAACAAATGTTCTGACGTAGTTGCCGCTAATAAAAAAAATCCGCGTGGGAAGAAATTGAAGAAGCAGCAGAAGAAGAAAGGAGGACTGGGACAGAATGTGGTGACGTAAATTCAGATGGAATTCCATGTATTGCTGTGATTGGTGACGGTGCGTGG
Source organism: Limonius californicus (assembly GCA_014611495.1). Classification (NCBI taxonomy): domain Eukaryota; kingdom Metazoa; phylum Arthropoda; class Insecta; order Coleoptera; family Elateridae; genus Limonius; species Limonius californicus. Next base: position 35,845 of record JABXWE010013276.1, read on the forward strand.
AGCAAACGAAGCTACCGCTCCAATTACAATGCTTCCTTTGGGGTGGCAGCTATAATCGGAGCTAAATCTAAAAAAATCTGATTCATGGGAGTGCGCAATAAGTACTGCACAATATGTGACAATGAGAAAGACAAAACTGATCCAAACCCTCACATCTGTTATAAAAACCATAATGGGACTTCTGCGACTGAGAACAGGTATGAGTTCAGCCATAGTTTTTGGACTAAAGTTGATGGTATGGCATTCCCAGAGAGAGTAATGCAATTAAAAAGGGATATAGAAAACGGACCTTTACATGTGTTTGGAGATCATACGGAATGCATTCGTAACCAAAGCTCTTTTGGCACCGAAGAAAAAAGAATTTTGAAACGAGCTGTAGGAGAAACAAATGCGGTAGAAAAGCTAAAACAAAATCATTTTTACAATGAGATTGTTTCGCACAACAGGAGAGTGGCAGATCGTGCATGGAGCTTGTTGCATAACGTCAACAACAATTTGGCGGAATGTTACAACTCTATAGTAGGAAAATTTGTTGGTGGAAAAGGGTAAACTTTTCATTGAAAGGTGGGTACACAGCAAGGTGTGAAGGTGCTGTTTTGTCTTTCAACAGCAATAGCGGTTCCTACCATGACGAATGCAAAAGAAAATGTTGAGTAATGGACCAGGCTTCTACACAAAAGCATTGCAAACAAATATCAAATTTAAAAAAAAGCAACGCTTGCCAAAATACAAATGCTCGTAAAAATCTGTTGGTCCTGATGCTGACTATGGTCTATGTGTGGAGGAAGATTACCTGATATGACTGAAAGTCAATTTAATGCTAAAAAAGAAATATTTTTAATAAAATTATCATCCAATATAATGGAAATTAAAAAAAATACCGAAAATCAAGCTTCGTCGGACTTGTGGTTTCAAGAAAGAAACTTGAGACTGACAGCTTCAAACTTTGGAAAAAAATGCAACATGCAAAAAAAACTTCTTCCAAAAAGCTTGTGGAGTCTTTATTGTAACCTGAAGACAAAAAAGAACGGTTTAAAGATTTGGCACAATAAACCTTTCTTAGCAGCTAGTCCTGATAGGCTGTTAGAGAATATTTCGGCTGTTGTCGAAATAAAATGTCCCTACTCTGCTAGACACTTGACATCAGAAGAGGCAGTAAAAGAAAAAAAATTACTTGGTGCTCACTAATAGACGGTACAATACAATTAAAAGAAAAACACGCATACATGTACCAATTACAGGGTCAAATGCTAATTGCAAATGTAAGCAAAGTTTATTTTGTTCATATTGTATTCATATAGAGAAAGGTATACATATATAAATAATTTAAAAAAATAATGCCTTTTGTCTGAAGATGGTCGAGAAACTACAAAAGTTTTACTTTTGTGCTGTTCTCCCAGAATTACTAGATTCGAGAAGATAAAGGGATTTACCTCTTCGAGATTTTTATTTAGAAGAATAAATGTTTTATTTATATTTGCATTGTTGTTTGTTGTATTATTTACATCAATCTCTAGGTGTTAGCTTTATATTTTTGTTTTTTGTTTCTAAGACCATTTGTACTAATATATTAATTTTGAATATAAAATTGTTTTTCTTGTAAAATGAAAAATAAATATTTTTTTCTCTCTACTAAACTAAATTCGAGAACATAAATTTGTTAACATTTCAAAGCCAACTAAAACAGACTTTTAAAAAGTACTGCACCAACGAAAATAGTATACCAAAAAATTTGATAAAAAAAAAAGAATAACCTAAATAGTTTTAATAACACTAATAGGTACA
>JABXWE010013277.1:0-25309 GCA_014611495.1 Limonius californicus
AGTTAAATTGCATTGTATGTACCGAGTGCAATCTCCAGAAGCGAAAATTATTATCAAATAACATTTCGATAAATATTTCTATAAATTTTCATGACAAGAAAGCCAAATTTGGGTTTATAGAATATGTTTATTGATTATCTATCCAAATCCGTGGAAATATACAGGGTGTTGTGTTTGAAATAAGAAAGTTGGTGTCATTTCCAAGAAAACCGGAAGTAATATTGCGTTGACATAAGGGCCAAAAAATGCCAATTCAAAAATCTAAATTGATGTGTCCGAGTGTTCTTTAACAAAAATTTATTCTTTTCATTGTGAACTCACGGTATATTATAATTAGTTTAAAATCTGGTTTCATTAATATATTTGTAAAGCAAAACACTCCCTGTTCATCACAAGCATGTACATTCCCGGCTAAACCTTGCACGTAGTACTAGTTCTATGATCCGGTAGTGTAAACAAATGATGGAGTTTCAACCATGTTGGGCATCAACATTCCCGCCAAATGTAATTCATAGTTTGTTTTGGGCACGTTTTGCGCGGCGCAGAAAGCTTCACTTCGTACCAGGAGCACAGAATGTAGTGGCGGTAGTTATGTTTAAACTGCATTGAATGCACTGATTATATACGGTGACCGGACAGATGAGAACATGAAAAAACAGAACATGAAAAATCAGAACACGAATTAACAGAAAATAGAGAACAGCGACAGAAGAGAACACTGAAAATACAGAACAATGAAAAAAGAGAACACTGAAATAAAAGAACCTTGACAAAACAGAACTCTGAACAATGAGAACAACGGGAAAAATAAAAACATAAATCTAAATGTCATCACTGTAATTAATAGATATAGATAGGTACCTATACATAATAAAAAATACAGAAAAACGTTTAGCAAATACATATATTATATCACCGTAAGTGAGTAAGAACTTTTGGACATTATACTCATAATTTAAATTTTTAATCTATACTCGCATAAATATTCACGACAAATAAAAGATAAACACAACATGAGGGTCCGTAAGGTTACAGTACTTACGTTAAAAATTTATTTAAAAGGGATTTAAATCTTATTGCTTAGCTCGACGCACATCCGTCAATTTAGATAAATCCGCAGGTAAATATTTCCTCTCGTGGCGTTAATGGTTTCAGCGGCGAACGGCAAACTTACGGTGATATAATATATGTATTTGCTAAATGTTTTTATGTATTTTTTATTATGTATAGGTACCTATCTATATCTATTAATTACAGTGATGACATTTAGATTTATGTTTTTATTTTTCCCGTTGTTCTCATTGTTCAGAGTTCTGTTTTGTCAAGGTTCTTTTATTTCAGTGTTCTCTTTTTTCTCTGTTCTGTATTTTCATTGTTCTCTTTTTTCATTGTTCTGTATTTTCAGTGTTCTCTTCTGTCGCTGTTCTCTATTTTCATGTTCTGTTAATTCGTGTTCTGTTCTTTCATGTTCTGTTCTTTCATGTTCTGTTTGTTCATTTTCATTAATTCGTCCCTTCTGCATGCACCGAAAAATTCCTACTACTTATTAAGCCGCCTATAAATTATAAATATATATAAAAAATATTCAGATAGTAGTGCATAATAGTTATTTACGCAATAAGTTGCAGAAAGTGAGTTTTTTTCACGAGTCGTGAATGTGACAAATGAGAAATCACTAATTATTACAAAAATGTTTGCAATTGTGTAATATAATCAGAAAATTAAATATTAAATTTTGACGTTTTGAAATTATGTATATTATTTAGATGTCATTATTATTTGCGGAATTTCTGTAATCTATTAGCATTCGAAATAATTATTTATTTGATCTGCAATGTTCAATTAACTGGAATGATTGGAGGCGGTGGTTTAAGTATATACATTTTGGAAAACTTATTACCATCGCGATATTTAGAACAGCTAAATACGTATTTCGGCAACTAAACTGCGATCTTCAGTAGGAACGTGGATTTACTAAAGTAACCTGGCCCGAGGATTTATTGGACTTCAATTGTTGGCTTGGTAAAGGATAAGTAAGTAAATTAGATTGTGAGCAATATTAATACATGGCAATTTCAAGACAAGTTGCAGAAAACAATGTCGAATATAAGGTAGATGAGCAGTAGCAATGATAAATTCCGTATATGGACAAGGCCGTATCGAGGGGGGAGGGGGGGCAACAGCCGCTCCCTTCCAAGGTGGCAAAAATTTAAAATAAAAGAAAAAATATAAACAACTAATTTCTGAAAAATTGATGAATAGGTTGCTTATGCTATGTCAACACTTTGAAAGAAACTAATTACGAAATAGAGACCCTCGCGCCATCTGTTAAAAGTCATAAGAACTACAACCTGTGCGTGTAGGTATAATACACGTACAGGTTGTAGTAGTTATGACTTCTCACAGATGGTTGTCTAGTTAGCTCGTGGCAACAAGGAGTTTTCTAGAATAATTTCGTCTCATTTCACGACGCATCAACAACGAGAATATTCCGAAAGCTATTTACCTCGTACATATATAAGGGCGCGCGCATTTCGGTTAGAGTCAGTGCAGTTAAGTTACATTCACACAAGGGTCACAGGTGTGTGTCATTTTTACGACAGTAGAGTTTGTGGTTTCGTGCCATCTACTTTATTACAAATTATACAAAAATTGATATTATATCTTCTGTAATTGTGTATTATTGCATGCCCCCCTCCCCCCCCGATGTGGATCCCCGCCCCCATGAAAGATGTTGGATTCGGAAAGCTGCCCCCTTCCGTTTTGTGCTGGATACGCCTTTGTATATGGAACAACAAATAATACAGAGGAAAAAGGATATACATATATTCGCAATATTATAGTGAATCATATTACGACATATAGATACGAGGTAAACGAACATAATAAATATAGATCTTTAGCAATTGAAATGGATTTTGGTGTAAATCGGCGAGAATATCGACGCTTGCATAAGTAAGGTTCGATATTTCTGTAGATATATATTATTTAAAGTGTTTCGCAATATTCTATTGTCCAACAATCTAGCAAATTACTATTTTCAGCCTACTGTTTAGTATGGAATATTAGGTCATAACATTATTGGTCCATTTTTGGGAAGGGAATTTAATTGCTACAAAATTCTTCAAAATGTAAGTAAACGAAGTTGTTCATATAAGAAATATTAACATCCAGCACGAGATTTGATATCAACATGATTGGATGTCCAGCTCACTAGCAAAGGGATTTACAAGTAGTTTTAAACTGAAATTTCTCAAGAAAATAAATCAATCACGAAAATGAAGTTAAATGATCTCCACAAGATTGCTTGACATGTTACCGTGTAACCCCTTATTTGTGAGACCAAATTTTGTCAAAGATTTATTCTGATATACTATATCACAGAGTGGAAGATATAAAAACAACATGTTGTGGTCAATTTCAAAGAATAGAGACGTATTTGAAGATTTATTAGTGTTTGTAAATTGAATTATTACGTACACAGTGACAGTGTGCACTATTGTGTTATTTTTTAAATAGACCTACCTATAAGTTACGTAATTTTAAGTAGGTTTTATTTTAGTTTTATTATGTTAACATTATTCTAGTGATTTGTTCCAACTTCTAATGAAATGTTTTTTATTATTCTATTGCTTTGTGGGGAAGATAAAGATTACGAAGGTTTAGCTAGTTTATGTATATATTAAAAGAATAATTAATGAATAACGGATTTTCTAGAAAAGTTATTATTTTAACATACACGCAAACTAGCCAAAGTTTGGTATTCTTTATCTACCGCATACAATAAAAATTATTTCGTATAATAAACAATTGACTTTAGATTGAGTTTCAATGTGTAGCTGTTTTCTTTTAAATAATTTAAAAGTAATACTTTTCATTTTAAAATTATTAATATTATAAAATGCCTGAAATTGTAGTGTATGGTTTGGTAGAGTGGTAAAAGATTACGAAAAGTTGTTCAGTTTATATTTACGCTGCAATAAAAAATATATTGGTACATACTTAAAAACTAACAATAGATTTCCTATGGCAACTTTTTTAATCCTAAACCTGGCATATAAATATAATACGACTGGTGAGATATGCTGCAGCAGTCTTTATTTACAAGTACGTAGATATAACATAACTATAACAATAACGTTCCTTTTTTAGAATATTTGGAAATATTTGACAAATAGCTACTGTCCGGTTCATGAGACACGGTCTGTTGAAATTTATGTTCTTGAACTTTTTGACTTTTACAAATTTGACCGATAAACTTACGAAGTTTGATTGATAAGTACCACACTGGCTTTTTCAAGTGTTACCTCGTTTAGTGATAACTGGCGTTTGATGGATATAGATCCACCCGTTAGGTTAGATGAAATCTACTAACTACTAGATAGGTTATGCACAGACAAATGTTTGTAGCAATAGTACAAAGGTGGATTTGAATTTACAGACACAATTATAGCTCGCATTTTATTCTTAATCTGTTAAGACGAACAGTACTATGTGTAAGTATGATTTGTTAAGCTTTTGTTGAACTATAAAATTTCCATTGCAGCCATTCCATCGCTTTCTGGTGCTAGCGGGTCTGGACTGCCAAGAATAGAAGAAAATTTCACACTGGAAAATAAACCACCAAAACAGGTATTGATAGAATTACTCGATGCATTAGAAGGGCATGTTGAAAATATACGAAAAGAAGCCATTAAATTGGAGGAAGATCGCGACTCCTTGATGTCATCCCTTGATTCGGTTCGAAATTCGGATTTACTAGCAGAATTGGCGGAAAGTAAGCATAGCCTTCAATTAAAAATAATACTTTAATGATTGAACAATTATAGATGAACGTGATGATGTATTACATTATGTTGATCGAATTACAAATCGTTGCCACACCGTTGAACTGCAAATCCACACTCAAAGAGATAAACCCCAAGAAGAGGCTTTACATCAAATCAATCACTTAATAGATTGTTTAGTTGTTGGCATGAAGATTGATGCAGAAGGAACACATGCTAAATGTGTAGCATACATGAATTCTTGTTCATCTAACTTTGTACAAGGTGTAACGGATAAGAATTTCGAATCTGTTTTACTAGGATGCACTATCGATGATCAGAAACGAGTTAAAAGGAGATTACAAGGGCTCCTTAGTTATATGAATAAATTAAGTGTTACTAGCGATAATGATTAATATTTCTTTTTGAAACTTAATTTAACTTTTTTACCTTAATTGTAGTATTTTATGTATTATTTTAGTTACTTTTCAGTTTTTTGAAATAAATAGCATTAATTCTGAAAAATTGGTTTGGAAAACATGAAACAAACTTTTTTTCATGTATTAATGATCTCAATCTAGAACATTTAATTGTTTGTTTTAAAGTATGTTTAAAACCGAATGTAGTTTACAAGATTACAGATTTGAATACCTAATACATCTTTTGGCAAAAATAACTTACAACTCTGAAATTAAGCTCAATTATTTAGGAAGAATTATTTAGAAATGCGTTTATAAATATTTTGTAGAAGTCTTGCACATTTTCATAACTTGAAAGTAGTTTTATTTTAATGCCTTCTGTTATTTAATTCTAAATATCACTTAAATAATTTTTCGTCACTGCACTTTAACATCCATCGAAACTTGTATGCTATATATAATTAAAAATTGCTTCATAAAATGAAGTTTACGAATATACTGTGGCTTCTGCTGGCTTAGTCAGAATACGCTTTGTAGTGTGAACAAGTAAGTTGCAGTTTGCTTAAAAAGCGTGTTATTTCAAATAAAATGTCTTACACAACTCCGTAGTTTCTGAATTCAGTATTATTTCCTTAATTTTATGTAGATATGTATCAAATAAAATATCATATTCTTATTTTGTACATAATTTACACCTTGCATATATTGTGGTGCGTCACTCCACTTTGTTCTTCACCTGCCCTTCTACAGTTTTCTGTTTTTCTTTGCTATTTCTACTATTTTCTTCCACTCTTTCCTGTCCTGTAATTTTCTTCCCCAATTTTTAATTCCCATTATCTCTAAGTCTTTCTCCGTTTGGTCACTCCATCTACTCTTCGGTCTTCCTTTCAGTCTGCTTGCATCTGGTCTCCAATCTGTGATCTTAACCTTGCTGCTATCCTTCATCCTCTTTATGTGCCCATACCACCTCAGTCTTGCCGCTTTTATTGTTCTTACTATATTTTCATTTTGGAGTATCTCTTCTATTTCAAAATTCATTAGTCTTTGGTATTCCCCTTCTCCTATCTTCTTTGGGCCGACTATTTTTCTTATGATGTTTCTTTCGAAAATTTTCAATTTTTCCTCTTCTCCACTTGTCGTTGCTGCTATTTCAGCCGCATACGTAACTACTGGCCTTATTGCTGTCCTGTATATTTTCATTTTTGTTTCCCTCTTTATTGTTTTGTTTTGTATTATTTGCTTGTACTTGTAGTAGGCTCGATGTCCCGCCTGTATTCGCTGTGTTATTTCATCCTTTTTGTCATTTTTGTAATTGATATTTTTTCCAAGGTATCTGAAATTCTTCACCACTTCGAATTTGTATTTATCGATTGTTATCTGTATATTTTCCTTGTCATTATTTCCCCTCCATATTTCCATAAATTTTGTCTTTTCCTTTTTATTTCTAGTCCTCTTTTCCTGGCGTTTTCTATAAGCTGCACTAGTATCTCGCTCAAGCTTTTCTTGTCTCTTTCTATTATTGCCACGTCGTCCGCATATGCCACTATCTGTACTGCCTTATTCCTTATTGTTCCTGCTACGTCGCATTCCTTTATAATTCCATCCATTACGATGTTAAATATGGTTGCCGATAGTCCGTCACCTTGCCTCACTCCCGCGTTGGTCTTGAACTCCTTTGATGTGCCTTCGGCCATTAGTATCGCTGCTTTCATGTTCTACATTGTCATCTCCACTAGCTTTATGATTTTCTTTAGTATTTCCATTCTTTGCATGTCGATTTTTAATTTCTTTTTATTGAGACTGTTGAACGGTTGTTTAAAGTCGACGAATAGTATATGTGTTCGAATATCATGCTCGTAGCATTTTTCGATTATTTGGCTCAGTATTTGGATGGCATCTACTGTATATCTTCCCTGTCGAAAACCATACTGATATTCGCCCATCCTATCTTCCATTACTCTCCTCAATCGTTTTGTATTATATTCGTCAGTATCTTGTAAGCAGTGTTCAGCAGGGTAATCCCTCTATAATTGTCGCATTTCAATGGGTTGCCTTTCTTAAGTATTGGTACTATTAGTCCTTCATTCCATTCTACCGGCATGTCTTCCACTTCCTATATTTGCTCTATTAATTTATGCAGTGCTCTTATTAATTCATCTCCGGCGTCCTTTATCATTTCGTTTAGGATCCCATCTGATCCCGCAGCTTTGCCATTTTTTAGATTATTTACGGTCTCTGCCACTTCTTCTTCCGATGGTGCATCTTGCCGTTCTTCTGTATACTGTTCGTTCTCCTCGTCAGTTTCATTCGCTTCCTGTTCAGCTTTTGTTAGCAGGCTCTTAAAGTGTTCTATCTATTCTTCATTTTCTATGTTTGCCATGTTTGTTAGTTTAAATAAACCCTTTATATTTATAAATGTTACCCATAATTACATACGCTGCAGAGAAATGGACCTGGCAGAAAAAAACATGAAAGTAAAATAAATACAATGAAAATGAAACACCTGAGGAAGATCATAGGGATATCGAAATGGGATCACACCAGAAATGAGCACATTAGGGAAGCGTTACAACAACCACCAATACTAGAAAAAATAAATGAGAACAGCTGAACTGGTACGGGCATATGGCAAATGGGAAAACCGATCAGAGGCAGAAGAGGTAGACCAAGAAGAAGATGGATGGATCATATAGTGGGCATAGGAAGATCAAAGGCGAAAACAATAGCAGAGTTGAAAGTTTTAGCAAGAGATAGGAATGCATGGAAGAAATGGTTAAAAGAGGACAGGGACTCCCAATCCGACGCCTGAAAGGGCAGAAGGAACCGTGAAAGAAGAAGAATATTTTTAAATGTGAATGTTTTTTTTTTTTGTTGAGGCGTATTTAATTTTTTCCATTATATATTTTATATATATTTAGATTGCTAAATAGAGAATTTTACTTACTGGTTATCTGGTTATCTAATAAACATTAAATTAGATAACATCATTATATAATTTTTTAAAAACATGAATAAATACAAATGGCCATGGAATTTAACAGGTCATCTTGCCTAATAAAAAGCAGAGTGATATTGATAACTAATTGAAGATGTGACTACAAATGTGTTCCTTGTAGCTCCAAAGCTTGAAAGAAAATTAATTTATCTCCAATACCTGAAATGTATTATTTTGCACTGCAGGCATATGCTAAATAGATAAATATTTTGCACTCGGAACATGTAAAAGAAATATTGTCGTTTATAACAGAATTCCTCTGCAACTACTAAATGGTTAAGAATCAATCCTAGTTTATTAGTTTTTTTGCTCCCAAGAATCTCCGTAATCACTTCCTTAAATATGGCAGTAGACCTCTGAATCTGCCTGTAGAATGTAGATAAGCTAAACATAACTTCTGACATGCAATTGTTTGATTTTATGGTCCACCATGTCAATTTTTACTTACGCATTATTTCAGAAAATTTATTATGTAATGCTTATTGTTCAGGTTCCGGCGAATGCAGATTATATATACACACACATATATACATATATATATATATATATATATATATACAGGGTGAATAAAAAGTAAGGAACATCGATGCTACAGCCTTAAATAATAACTTTACGAAAAAAAGTTTCCTATCAAGTTATTTGCCATAATTTGGCGTTTTTCATTTTTTTTTCGATTGTCATATGTTTTAGCTATGACGTCATCGACATTTTTATAAATGGCAACCTTTACTTTTTATGGCATGACCAGTTAGTGCTTTCTATTCTCTATATAGGCATGTATAGATATCATACTTTGGTAGCTTATATGTGAGGAAAATTACCACGAATATGCAACAATTTATTTACAACAAATAACAACAATTTGCAGATAACAAAATCACGAGAGAACATAACAATAATAACTGCACGCTTACTGCTGCTGTACTGGAATGGTTTTGCGTACCTTCCCATGCTATCTTATAAGGGTAAAATGATTTAGCAGCATCGGAAAGTACGCGTTTTCACCAGAGGAATGTGGCTGCCATTGTTCAGCATCCTCTCTGGGAATGTTGGAGGGTAGCTTTCGTCGCTACAATACATTTGCATAATAAAAATTTCAAGAACAATCACTATAAACATTTATTTTTGTCACTGGCAACATTTTTCATCAGGTACACTTATTGCAGGATAAACAAGAGACAATAGTAGGCAATTGTTGGAAAATGTTTAAAATTGAACAAATGCAAATCTGTAATGTCAATTCGATGACAGCATTAATAAATGATTAAAATTTAGTCTGTGTCCTGTGTTACATACGAATTTCTAATCATGGTACGTTTAACAGAAACTGAACGTATCGAAATTTTGATGATGATCGGGTACGGTGATAAAAAGAGAACTCATGATGATGTGTGCGCTTTATTTAATACTGTACATCCAAATCGTGAACCTGTTACGCGGTCCACTGTAACCAAAATTAATAGACAATTTAGAGGAACGGGCCACGTTACAGATTTGGATAAAATTGGCCGTCCAAAAATAGCAACAGACGATAAAATGTTGGACATTGTGCTTACAGTTTCCGAAAATCCTTATACTTCAACTCGACAATTAGCCCTGGTTAATAATGTTAGTCAAGGAACTGTACTGAATATTTTACATACAGAAAAATTTCATTCTTATAAGGTTAAACTTGTTGAAGAATTATCAGAAGATGATTGTGATAGGAGAATGCAGTTTTGCGAAGACATGATGGACAGGTACCATAACAACCCACAGTTTGTGAATTCTATTATCTTCTCCGACGAAGCCACATTTTCTTTAATTAGAGCTGTAAATCGGCACAATTCCCGTTATTGGTCAACACATAACCCACATTGGATGGAAGAATTACACACACAGTATCCACAAAAGGTAAATGTGTGGACGGGAATTGTTCGTACGTTAGCTGTATTATTTACAAATGCAGAAAATCGGGACACGCCGAACGACAGAATTTGGTTGCAACAAGATGGTGCTCCACCTTATTATAGCATTCATATTCGTTAATATTTAGATGGAATTTTTACAAATAGGTGGATAGGAAGAAGAGGACATATTGAGTGGCCAGCTTGATCTCCGGATCTAAACCCGCTTGACTTCTGTTTATGGGCCATCTTAATAGTACAGTGTATATAAACAGAGCAGACAATTTGGAAAATCTTAAAATTCGTATCCGCGAGCATATATGAGCAATATCACCTGCCACAGTTCAAAATGCAGTTCGGGGATTGTGATTGGCGAACAGTTTGAACATTTGCTTTTTTAAATTGATGTTAAATATGATTTGAAACTAGTTTACTAATTTTTGGACCTGCTATTGTCTTTTGTTTATCTTGCAATAAGTGTACCTGATGAAAAATGTTGCCAGTGACAAAAAAAAATGTTTATTGTGAATATTCTTGAAATTTTTATTTAGTAAATGTATGATATTTTTACATAGCTGCATAGAGAATAAAAAGCACTAACTAGTCAAACCATAACAAAATATAGGTTGCTATTTAAAAAAAAATTTCGACGACCTCATAGCTAGAACATATGACAATCGATAAAAAATGAAAAACCCCAATTGTGGCAAATAACTTGATAGGAAACTTTTTTGTAAAGTTAGTATTTAAGGCTGTAGCTTCGATATTCCTTATTTTTTATTCACCTTGTATATAAACAACTATTGCTTGCATTTAATTAAATTGCTGATAACGTTACTATGAAAAACAACAACACTACTAAAAAGAAATTAGTTATCATTAGGTTATAGAAAATACTCTCCCATTATTTTTTAGGGTTTATTAAGAATAAATCAAATAAAATGGCTACAGTATCAAACAGACCGCATGTAGAATTTTGTGGTTTAGAAATTCAGTTAAAGGAATCTGTAGGAATTAAAACAAAAAATAAGAAATAAGTAAAAATATTTATTAATTCAACAGGAAAGTAATTATTAAAATAGAAATTGCACATACAACTATGGCACAGATAAAACAATATTAACAAAAATATTAAAACACTGGTACAAATAAAACGTTAAAAATGCGCTCTATTACCAAAAGCTGCACACATGGATTTGCATATTTTGTACTAAAAATGTATGTGTATTTATTCATTTGAACGGTTTTCTTAAAATAGATGCTGCACTAATTATATTGAGCAAAATTACTCTTACAACATAATTTCTTAAACCTATATTGATGTGTAAAAAGTACACAATTATTTCTAATATTGTAGTAATAAATCTTCAGTCTCCTCACAGAGCTGATCAAAACGAAGTCTGTCGTGGGGATCAGCCTGCCAACATGGATATATTATACGTACATAAACAGCCTGTGGACACATTGGTGGGCATGGGAACCTATGTAAAACTGCATTTTAGACAAATTCCTGGTTGTGACAGAAACACACAAACCTAGCTCCACTTTCGATTGCATTAAGTAAAATTTGTTGTTCCTGGCCTTCTCCCTTTTGTGTATCTGTGATTTGAAGTTTTGGTTCTTCTCCGTGTCCAAACATCTCACACATAGTCACTCCATATGACCAGACATCTGAACGAGGAGAAAATTTGCCATCTCTAAGACTTTCTGGTGCATACCTATTTGTAAAGAATACGACTGTTAAAATTTATTTAGTGTAGAATTCATTTATATTTAATTTTTCTATTCAAATAAGAAAAAATGCCATGAAAGAAAGTTGTATAGAATATTATTCTACAAACAGCACATTACATCTAGAACTATACTTATGCTTTTTAAGTGGATTACCCTGTTTATTCTTACATTTTTAAATTCTTATAATACAATATAAAAAAGTGGACGCGACTGCCTCCCTGGACTTTCCCATACTGGAAACTGTTCATATCATCTTTATTCAACAGTAGAGTTATTTTCCTCAAAACGGTTGTTCAAGCGCTATCCTAAAACCTTGCCTCGTAACGAATAGACTTACAAGGCTTGTAAGAAGTCCCGCCAAATATCTGCGGTGCCCCTTAATTTCCTTTTAATATGCAACCAGGCATACTTCATTCTCTACTATATACGTGATATTTTGACTGCAAATTGAGTTTGCTGTGATTTTATAACAGACAGACATTTTTTAAAAACCACTTTTTTGAATTCCTAGAGACCCAAAACGGATATGTCAAACAGAACTCGCTATTTAAGTTTATATATAAAAATTCAACGAGGTTTAGTTTTCTTTTTACGGCGAACAATACCTCACATGTCGACATTTTTAAAGCTTAGCATATACTGACTTTGAATACTTTCCATAGGAAAAATACATGCATTTGTGGAATTGTTTAATTTCCTGCTCCCCAAGTTGAAAAGCGCATTCGAAACAAGTACGCAAAAGAAGGATTATGTTTACAGATGCTACTTTTATTTTTTAAATATCAAATTAAGTATTAAATACAAAATTTTGATAAATAATTTATAACTTGTTGTAATACCGGTTAAAGAAATGAATGTAGCGCGACAGTATGGCAATGGTTCTGAACCAAAGTGCGCGGGGCTGTCCGTACCGCGGGGCTGTCCATACCGCTAGGCCGCGGCCGCGGTCTAATTAGTACCGATCGCTATTGCTGCCGAGGTAAAATTTTCTAAGTCCCTGGAAATTATATTTTGTAGGGCATAAAAAATCGATTTTTTTATTTACGCGGAAAAAGATTCTTTGACGCAAACAAATAACAACCGTTAGAATAAAAAAAAATATTTTTCTAAAAAAGAGGGTGGAGGGGGCCGGTGCGCTTACATATATCCACGAGTGTAATATTTCTTTGCATATTCATATGCTCTATTACGCACTGAGCGATTCAGTGAAAACCCCAGCTTCCTATCTTTTTTCGTTTATTAATTAAAGGAGTTTGAAGTTTCAAACTTCCAAGCTTCGTAGAGGGCGCCACAGGAAAATTACGGAGTTCTTCAAAAAACATATCGATAGCCCCTTGCGAGGTCTATCGACATATGAAGTTTAAAAAAATTCCTTGGAGCAGTTTTTGAGAAATAATTTTTTGAAAATTTCCAAAATTTTGAAAATTCGTAATTTAGGCCCCTTATAATTTTTCAAAAAACTTTTTATATCACCTCATTTTACCCTTGATATACTATTCAGAAAATAAAAATCATTTGAATCGATTCATCCGTTTTCGAGTAATTGGGCATTAAACTCAAAATTTTCAAAAAATCATAGCGCCCTTCATTTTAAAGCTAGCGAGTTCGGCAAAAATCTAACAGATTTGTCTTATGACCCTCTATCGTTATCCGCGATAAAAGTTTCAAAATTGTAATCACGAAAAAAGTGATACCAAAAAAACACGCGTAACTTCCGCTTCCGGTTTCGGATTTTTTTGAAAAGCTTATTTTTTCGATACACCCCCGCGTTCCAAAGCGCATCAAAATCGGAGTACGTACGTACATACCCACCCACAGAGAGACATTTTTTAAAAACCACTTTTTTGGGTTCCTAGAGACCCAAAACGGATATTTCCGTTAAAATCTCGATTTCGAAAATTTTCATGAATTCAATACTTACCCTATACCTATAAGGTATGGGAAAGTAAAAAGGGCAATAATTCTGGATGACACAGTCAAAATAACTAAGAGAAAGAGAATGAAAAACATTGTCACCGACAGTAGCAGTGAAAGTGCAGGAACTATGGAATTTATCGACTCAGAAGATGACATAGATTCCGAAGAGGAACACAATGATTTATATTTAGATTTAGAGACAATTGATGAAGGCAGTTTCATATTAGTGAAGTTTGCAGGAAAAAAGAATATAAAACATTTTGTTGGAAAAGTGTTGTCAATCCGAAGCACTGATAAGTTTGTTGTCACATTTTTAACAACAAAATCATTCTGTTTTTCCACCTCTTGATGACGTAGCAGTTGTTGAAAAATCCAACACTGTTTGTCACCTAAACAAATCCATGCATTCTGGTGGGACCAGCCTTATGCAAAATATGTTTACTTTTGACATTAACTTGTCAAATTTCATCATTTGATAAGACTTGGTCAGCAATACCTGGAAAACCTGATCTTCTTGTATCAGAAATGTATTTCTGTATCTACCTTCTGATTAAAATAGCAATACCTTCCACATGGGTTTCATTTATTTTTATTATTTGAGCAGTGCAGTGGACCCCACCAACGTGACCCCGATTTGGGGGCACACTGGTTATATTTTCTAAGAAAATATATTGTCTTATCGTATGTAGTACAGTTACAACATTGGGGAAATGCTTAGGTTCTTAAAAAAAAATTAAATACGAAATAAGTGACCACTATGCCCCGCTCTCCCCTACTCTTATGAATGTAAGAAGATATAATTAATAAAATGCTGTTAGAACCATTTAAAACAGTAAAATTATTTTACTTTGTAACATTTTGTCTTTTATTTATTTTCACATTAATTTTAATTAATACTAGTATTTTACTAGCTTAATTGAATTTGCATCTATTCAAATAAAGACAGATAGATAGATTCAGTATTGTAACAAGTTCCCATAAACAGATGGTATTATTAGACTAATTTATTATAAAAATTTTAACCTTGGCTCAAAACCCAAATTAACTTTTATTTAATATTAATTAAAGTAATATTATCAACTGCTGTGCATAATTACCTTTTAAATAAAGTTGCAAATGAGAATTTTGATTTCTTTGGAGAAGGTGTTGTATGCTTTAGGTGCTCAGAACTTGGACTTAAAAACGAATAAATTGCTTCGCATTGGTTTAAACGGTCATCTTCCAGTACAAACTGAAAAAGGACATTTAATAATGTGTGGGCAAACAGTAACAGGAAGTCTACCTCCAAATACTTCTGAATTTGTACTTTGGCTTTATCAAGGGAATTTCTATCGGACTTTCCAAATAAAAATTTAAATTGCTGTGAAGGTAATTCCAAATTCCTTATGTTTGAACATAAAGGACGTAGTTTTCTATGTAGATCCTGAAATTGTGTAAGAGTACGTGATACAACCCATCCTGTGCTTATACCCTCTTCTCCTTCCATGGTATCAATTTCTAACATGTGGACAACGATTACAAACTGTGGAAGTTCTTTTTCATCTCCAACCTGCAAAAAAATTGTTGCTATTTATTCCTATATTAGAATTTTTCTGTTAATTACATCTGCACTTTGAACTATAGCCCTCCATTTTCCCAAATTTTCGCCCCACGTTTCAGTCCTACTAATGTGTGCTTCCAACTGCCGTTTTTCACCCTCCAGCCATTCAACTTCCTTTTCAAGTATTTTTAAAACTCTGGATTCTGGTTTCAATGAAGACCTTAATGCCTGCAGGGCTTGCATTTTGTTGTTTAGCTTCTCTTCCAGTTGATCTAATTTTCTTCTAGCATAATTTGAGTGATCACCTACATGAAGAGAATTATCCAGACTAGATGCCGA
The DNA here is from genome assembly GCA_014611495.1 of Limonius californicus. Lineage (NCBI taxonomy): Eukaryota > Metazoa > Arthropoda > Insecta > Coleoptera > Elateridae > Limonius > Limonius californicus. The sequence goes on from JABXWE010013277.1 coordinate 15,597, forward strand.
ATCTCCGGACAATTGCCTCTCTTCCATGATACCATTTGAATCCACCTCAGTAATTCCATCTTCACTGGCAATAGCCAGAAGCATGTCTTTGTAGAAGTCACTAATTATAAAAGGTTGGTAATATTTGTCTTCTAAAGTTTGTACGACTTGTTGTTGAACTTCGTAAAAAACTTCTGGTCCCTTATCACCTACAACAGTTATTAGGTTTGTTACTTACTAAATACTCCTTTATTGACATGTGATTGCATGTACAGGATGTCTATTTAGGAAAACAATTTTCCATAATTCCTTTATTATTCAAAATACCGAAATAAGGTGTTAAGGGAAGTTGAAGATTTTGTTCTGTATAATTCAAAATTATTTTTTGACGGTCAGGATGCTTGGTTGAGCCAGCACAAACTTATGATTTTTTAATTAGAACATCCAGTATATTCCATTTCAAAAAGAATTATCGATACAATATTAAAATTATATAAGGTTGTAAAGGTCTGGCTTAGCTTTTCCATTGTTTTGCCCGGTTAAATATAAAAAAAAAAATATTTTAATGGAACACCCGGACATTATTTTAAATGCGTCCCAAATTAGCTTTTATTCATTTTATTTATTGTAAATACAATATTAGAAAATTTATTATTATTTATTTATTTTTTTTTATAAATTTTGATGTTATACTTGCTATTTTTCTACTTAGGCATGTATGACCATGCGCAAATAGGTGCCAATTACCTCAGACAAATAAACTAGTTTATTTGTCTGAGCAAATTACGTTGACATCTGTAAGAAAACTGTCAAAATAATCATGTGACTGTTGATAAAGTAGAATTCTAACAAGATTTTTTAATATTAGGTTAATGCATAAGTGCGTAGCGCTTTTATTTATTTTTTACATGAACGCACGGCAAAGCAAACAAGCTGCAGCAATAAAGAAAGCGCGCGAGATAAGAGAAAGTGCATGGAGTGTCGACAGGTGGGGTAAACATATTCTTCTCTGCCCTCTGTGATTGTTATTAAACACTAAAAATTGCTCGTTTGCGCATCGATGCTACGCCGACTTTGTACAAAATTCTGTAGATTTTAGAACATGAATCTACAGAATTTTGCACAAAATTGTGCTGTACGACATGACAGAACAATATTTTGTGCCGTGTCATACAGGCCTTATACATAATTTTCACTTCTTCTTCTTTTGTGTATAGGCCAATGGCCTGTAAATTTTCTAGTAGAAGTAGTGTCACGATCGACTTGTTATCACAGGCGTAGTCTAAGTGGGGGGAGGTGTGAAATACATACTATGTTTATACAGGGTGACCACGAGGAGCATTTACATTTTTGATGGCACTGTACTAAGCGAGTGGGAGTCGTAGAGGAGTGGGGTAGTCGTCATTCTCCTCCCAAGAGATGGCCATTTCAGTATTTCATGAGCAATGGAACAGTGGACAGTCGAACAGCGAGTTTTTACGTACGACGCGTATGTTAGAAACAGTGACTCTGTGGTAGCGGCTCAACGAGCGTTTGGCCGTCATTTCAATGTCGGCCGGCACGGAGCTATCCCTGGTCGACCAACCGTTATGAAATGGGTTGAGGAATTGCGAACCACCAGCAACATAATGAGAAAAAAATCCCCAGGTCTTCCAGGAAGCGTGCGATCAGAAGAAAATGTCAAGAGAGTGAAAACGGCGGTGATCACCAGCCCTTGACGTTCGGCTCGTCGCCACGCAGTTGCATTACGTATGAGACGTGAATCGGTAAGAAAATTTTTGAAAACCCACCTCAAGCTTCATCCGTATAAGATTGTGTGCGTGCAGGAGTTGCAAGAAGCCGATTATGCCCAACGAGATGATTTCGCAGCACAAATGCAAGTTCTTCTTCATGATGAACCCGATGCAGTGATTTTCATGAGTGACGAGGCTCACTTTCACCTGAATGGGTTTGTTAATCAGCAAAATTGCAGGTACTGGGCAGGGGAAAATCCGAGGCAGCTTCATCAAAAACCTCTTCATTCACCTCGTGTGACAGTGTGGTGTGCGATTTTGAGAAAGCATGTTATAGGCCCCTTCTTTTTCGATGAGGGTGGGGTAGTGGTCACAGTCAACTCAAATCGGTACACGGAAATGATCAAAACCTTTTTTCTGCCACAACTGCAAAGACTGAACTTGCAAGAAGACATATGACAGGGCTACCGCCCACACTGCCAGATTCTTAATGAACCTGTTGCGGAACTTGTTTCCAGGTCGAGTGATTTCCAGGTTTGGAGATGTGCCCTGGCCTCCCCGATCCCCAGAGACCTTAACATGTGCGATTTTTTTGTGGGGATATCTGAAGGATAGAGTTTTTCGTGACAAACCCCGTAATTTGATGATTTGAAGGCGGCCATTCGTAGAGAGATGGAACTGATCGGTGAGGAGACCCTGGGACGAGTGTGTTGCAGCTTTCAGGACAGAGCAGAAAACTGCATCAGGGAAGACGGACGTCACCTTCAAGACTTAATCTTCGCTACATAAATAAATGGCATATCCTTACAAACATGTTAGATGAGTCAAATAAATTTTTTTTCGAAAACTTAAGGTTGTTTTGTTTATTTGAAAATGTAAATGCTTCTCATGGTCACCCTGTATATCTACCTACGAACAAAATAACGATTATTTAACGGGCCAAAACACTCATGTCCAGGGGTATTAAAACAACATGAGTAATTATTAACAATATTTATTAATTCAAATTAGCTACAGATAAAGACAGATTTAGAATTTATTTAATTACCTTAACATTAATGGGAAGACTGTGTTTGCATGTCTCTAACTAAGGAATCACAATTAGGTTTATATCCTGGCAAAGATAATAAAGAATCCTCAGTATGGGAATCAGTCAGGACAGAACGTTGTTTAGTCTTCGTTAACTTTAAGTATGAAAATGCCGATTCACACAGGTATGTAGATCCGAAACAAGATTCGCTACATTTGGTGGATATTTTTCTCCGTTGACGTATTTCCAAAAATCTTCTTCAAATTTTCTGGCTTGTAAGATTAAATCAGTTTGTAAAATTATAATTTCATTTTCTACTGCCTTTTACTCCATATGAAATATGTTTGAAATTTTTGGCTAATGCATTTCACACTTAAATCTTATTTAAAAGGAAAAGATATACATTCCACAATTTCTTTAATTTTTCAAAATCCTGGAATCTTTCCTCAATTACGTTTTGGATTTCCGCGACGTATATTATATCGATGTTATAGTTAATATTTTTATGTTTTTGTAGGTGATCCGCCATATTCGGAAAATGATTCAGATTATTTTGTTGCAGATCTTCTATTAGCAAAATAAATTTTGTTTTATATGCATCTATGCAGCTGATCATATCAATTACTGTTTTATTTTTACCTTGTATTTCTAAATTTAAATGATTTAACCCATTTAAAGCCAAGGTATGAAATAAAAATATAGTGTTATTAAAAACTCTTTATTTTAGTAACTTAGGGGTTCATGAAGAGAAATTAATAACAAAAAAATTTTTTTTTCACAAACTTTGGAAAAAGAACGGTGATGCGTATACGCATCAATGGTAAGATACAGTTACAATATAGAATACTGTTATTTCCTATGATAACTTTCAAAACAGTCAGCATAAATATGTACGTTGCACCTATTACACATACTTATAAATTGTTGCAGTGTGACAAATTTTACATGTTCTTCTTGTTTTACAATGACATGCCCAGAATTGTTAAAACGTACTTCATTTGATACATTCAAAAATTTTGCTTGGCCGGTCTCGAATTTCAAAAGACGGAGTGCAATATATGACTTGAAGTCAAGCTACGACATTTTGTTTTTATTTACTAAATCGTAAATCTTCCATGCATTTACAATAACGCTATCTATGCTATTAGTAAACAGTGGCCACCTCCATTTTTTACCTAGTATTCGTATTCTATAATTTGCGATACCGTTGTCAGATCTACAGCACCCATGAATCTATTGTAGTTTGAAATTACTGCAGGTTGCTTTATGTTTTCTATATTCTTATATTTTCTACTATATTGTTTTGCTATAGATAGTGGTTGGACATTACAGTGGTTACTTACGATAGTAACGACAGAGTTGTCATTCCATCGCACAAGTAATATTTCCGATGCCTCATCAAATACGGTATCATACGTTCCACGTTCTTTCTTTGAAATAGATTGTGTGCTTTCTAGAGGACATTTATTCGTTCTATTGTCACGTATAGTTCCAATTGCATGATATCCTTGTTTATTTCGCACAGTAAATAATTTGTATGACGAAAAAAAATTATCAAAGAATATTTGATGACTACCGTTGTTCTTTACGACGGATAACAGATCAAGTACAACTTGGCCACCCATACCAACTGTTGTTTTTTCTTTGCCTGGTACTGCACCAGAGTAGGGCATAAACTTAAAAAGGTAGCCATCAGATGAACAAATGCACCGCAGCTTGAATCCAAATCGCACAGGTTTTCCTTTTATGAACATTTTACATGAGTGCCTCCCGAAGTAAGGAACCATCTGCTCATCAATGGACAAATTGAAGTGAAACACATCGAATTGCATATATTTTCTATTTATTACATCAAAAAATGGACGGATTTTGGTAAATTTTGATCAGATTTGCTGTTATCAGCCCAAAGCAGAACTAAATCATGCCTCAAACATTTCTACAAGGCGGGCGGAGACTTGCACAAAACAGATGTGCCGGTCCAGCTTGTAATCTGATCCTACCAGTGATGCGTATACGAAACACTGATTTTTAAACCCAAATTTTTACTTAATTTACAATAAAATGTAAAAAATTAATAATAACATCGTGTTTGTTTATCATTTTTGTTAAATATTTTTATCATAAAGAATTTTAAAACAAAAGCCAACACTTAAAAAAAAATTGTGAAAGTTGAAGATGCGCAAAATCTAAATTTTCGGCAACTTCAAATGCTTTTTACAATTAACAGACACACTAAAAATTCAGAATATTACTTTTTATAGGTTCTCAGAAGTTTTAACTTTAGATGCCAAATTAAAAAAAAATCGAAAACATGGCCAATTACTGTAAAAAAAAATATTATTTAGGTGTTGCATGAACGCATCATTGGCTTTAAATGGGTTAACATTGAAATAAAATCGGTAGGAAAAGCCAAGTTTCATCACTTAAATTTTCACATTTTCCATCTTGCTCATAGAGAAAATCTATTATTTCAGGCAATAAATCACGAAATCGTTGCAGAAATTTACCCCTGCTTAGCCATCTTACTTCGGTATGTAGTAATAAATCAGGTTGGCCTTCACCGAGCTGCAGTTGGAAGAGACGCCGTTTGAGGGAACTTCCTCGAATTGAATTAACAATTTTAAAGGCTATGTCCATTACTTCTTTTGTGTTTACTTTCTTGCTGGCTTTGAATATATCTAGACCTCTAGTCATTTCTTTCAAAGAAATCATACCCAACAATTCTTCTTGAGATGTAAAATCCTTAAAAACCATACAAATGAAAACAAGTAATTGTGCTTATATATCTCGATTCATCACATTGAAGGGAAAAACAAGAACATCTATTAATATCATTATATAACTGCTCTTTTTTATTTCCACTTTTCAATTCGTCGCATCACTCTGTTTCGAGACAGTTGTATATCTTGAATTGCAGCAATAATTTCACTCTTGTTCTTAAAATCATTAAAAATTGACTCTGACATTTCCAAAAAAGTTTCCTTTACAAACTTACCATCGGAAAAATTTTAAATGGTTTACATTTTTTCTAAAAGATAGCTTACTTTGAATGATGCAGTAGTTACTGCTTGTTACTTCAACATTGGCTTTTTAAAAACATTTTGTTGATTAGTTAATTGAGTTTTAAGATCCCCAACTTTACGTTTTCTCAATTCGGTATTTTGTGGATAATCTGTTTGATACTTGTTATGTAAAGCTAAAAAATGTCTCTCCAGATTACCCTGTTTAGCAATGGCTATCGAGGTAAGGCATATTAAGCAACAACATTTATCGTTCACCATCGTAAAAAAGTAATCGAGTTCCCATTCTTCATTGAAATGATAAGTTCTCGATTTTTTTAGATTACTACTCATGTTCATGGGTGTACTAAAATGCAAAAGAATACTTACGACAATTTTATTTCCCCTTAGTTATCTGAAAAGAATTAAATATTCAAAATAAATAATAAATATTGAATTAAATATTTTCCAAGAAAATTAGAAACTCATGAACTGCGGTCATTAATTCCATTAATGACTTCAACTTAGACGTCTGTTGCCGAGAACGCTCACTAATCAAGTAAGTAGATAGATAAGAAAAGCCACAATTTAATTTAAAACATAAAGAAAAGGTACTTACATTTTAAACAGAAGAAAAATTGAAACGCAACGTGGTCACCGTGGATAGATAATATTGATTAATAATAATTCCATCGTTAATACTAAAGAAAAGAAGCTACCGTATGACACTACCAAATATTCAACGTAAAATGGCTGTGTTTTTCTATGAGTCATAACTGCATGCATACTGTTGCGTTTGCGCTTTACGTTCACGTGTTGCATTCGGTTACAAGTGAAACGCATTAAATCAAGATTAAAAATATTATTTTCAATAATGATACGACTTAATGGACTTCACCTATCTAGTGTTGAAAACAATTTAGAACAGAAAACATAAATAACGTAAAAACTTGAAAATCTTGACTTAATTTGTTTGACTCGTAACCCGACGGCTCTTGCCAGATTGGCCTCGCGATCGACCAAAATTGGCTTCACGATCGTCTTGTTGGCCACCCCTGACTTATAAAATCTCTAATATTGTTTGAACCGGAATGTTTGGTTATGCAATATCTTATATCAAATGAAAGCTAATTTAAAGATTTCAAATTATGAAATAACATACAGAGTGTCCGGCAAAATGTGGGAAATCTCCCGGATATGGAAAAAACATGTGAAAAGAATACTACAAGTTAATATAAACTTTTTTCGTATAGGCCTCCTCTTCGGAGATATGGGCTCCCAAAGAGGTCCAACGGAATCAAGTTTATTACACATAATTATTGACCCACCAGGTATATTCCAATTTTTTTTAATATGATGTATGCCAGGTAAGACCCTTCAAATTACTATCCCAGAAAGTGTTGTGAATTACTCACAGCTACAGGGACGGACTAGCTGTGACACTCATGACCCCATTTTTTTTACGCCCTGTATGATAAGAACCTTGGACAACGTTTTTTACATACCTTTAACTACTGACTAAAAATTAAGTACTCTTCATTCATGGCGCTAATCCTAACCGTTTTCGAAAAAACGTCATTTTATTTACACTGTTAGTCCCCTGACTTCTGTCGGGTTGAATATGAAAAAGAGGAATTTTCCCCTGTCACCAACATAGTTTCAATAAAAAGTTGAACTTTAACTGCTTAGTTAAAAACTTTGTAGGAGTGTTCAACATGGGCTCCGTGAAGTCTGTAACACTCGCGGGCACGATGAATTGGTGTGGAATACACCAATGTTTTGAGGTGTTCCCACAGGTAAAAATCCAACGGCGTTAGGTCGGGAGATCGAGGAGGCCAGGCAATAGGTCCTCCTCTAGCTATCCAATGGTTTGGATAGACGTTATTCAGGTGCTCCCGCACAGCAACGCTGAAATGAGGTGGTGCCCCATCGTGCACGTAGTACATGTTTCGGCGGATTTCAAGTGGTAAGTGCTCTACTAAATCGTGAAAAGCGTTCTGGAGGAACTCCAAATACAGTTGTCTATTCAGTGGTGCCGGCAATATGAATGGTCCAATCAAAAAATTGCTAATGATTTCTGCCCAGACATTAATTGTTTGGAACTGATGTTGATGATGCGAAACAATAGTTGCATGAGGATTTTCATCAGCCCATACATGTGAGTTGTGTAAATCCATGGTACCATTTTTGGTAAACCCTGCTTCATCCGTGAAGAGAATAGTGTTAATGAAGATTACATTATTTCATTGCTGATCCAATAGCCAGTTTGCAAACTGCATTCTACGGGGAAAATCTTCAGGAATCAGTTCATGCACTTTTTGCAAATGATATGGATATAACAGCTGTTCTTGAAGAACTTCATGTATTATTGTTTTCCAAGTATTAAACTGCGCTGATAATTTTCGAGTGGTCGTTGAAGGAGTGTCATCTACAGCATTTAAAATATTTTCCTCTAATTGCGGGGTACGTAAAGTTCTTCCCGCTCAGCATCAGTACTTCTTTTCCCAAAATTTCCTAAAATTATGAAGAAATTTAATAATGTTACCTTATTATATGGAATCGCCTACCATTTTCCCTTAGACGTTGGTCAACTCGTTGAAATGTTTTCTGATCTGGAAGAGTACGATTAGGAAATCTGTTGTGATATAACTTCCTGGCTTCCAAAACATTGCAAGATGCAAGACCATCAGATGCATATCTGCATACTCAATAAACGTGTATTCCATATTTCGAATTATTTCACAAATAATTTCACCACGAAATCCAAAAATCAGTAAATTAATATCGAAGTAAAGAATCAATGTGTCATCACTGTGAAAGTTGACAAGTTCTAAAATGCAGCATATTTATTTCTTTCGTATCTAGCAACGTTTGCAACAACAATACTTTGTTTTTGGTGCCGATAAAATAAAACGCACATTTTTTGCAAACCTAGGTCGAACTGCAATTCACAGAATTAGACGTTTTTAACTAAAGAGTTAAACCTTAATTTTGGATCGAATCTTTTTTATCATAAGGTTGAAGGTTGAACATTTGATAGGAACAAAGATGTACCTTTTATCGAAATACGCCAAATACATGAAAAGGGTTAGGATTAGCGACATGAATGAAGAGTACTTAATTTTTAGTCAGTAGTTAAAGGTATGTAAAAAACGTCGTCCAAGGTTTTTATCATACAGGGCGTAAAAAAATGGGGTCATGAGTGTCACAGCTAGTCCGTCCCTGCAGCTGTGAGTAATTCACAACACTTCATGGGATAGTAATTTGAAGGGTCTTACCTGGTATATATCATATTAAACAAAAATTGGAATATACTTGGTGGTTCAATAATTATGTGTAATAAACTTGATTCCATTGGAGCTCTTTGAGAGCCCATATCTCCGAAGAGGAGGCCTATATGAAAAAAGTTTATGTGAACTTGTAGTACAAAGTGATTTTTTAAAAAGTCAATTGCAGCAAGCCTAGAAAAAAAGCTATTCCGTCTGCAGTCAGCTGTAATGAGCTTTGAATGACATTTACCTGTATGTCAAACTGTGTGACAGTTCAGGTGGTTAAAAATTTTGGCCCAACAAAATGTGAAAATGAACAAGTATTTAGTTGCAACTGATTTGTAATTTATTAAGGTAAGTAAATTACAGGTTTTTCGTCAAGATTTCTTTCACAGCAAGTGTTCGAAATGTCCACCCCGTTGCTCTTTACACAATCTTGCTCGTTTTTGTAAACTTTGAGACACATTTTCGAGCATGTGCGATGAGTTATTTATTTCGTTGCATTTATGAATTATTCTTGCTGTAAGCTCATCTAAATTTTGTATTGGTGTCTGATAAATTGAATTTTTCACATAGGGCCAGACAAAAAAATCCAACGTTGTTAAATCACAGGACCTGGGTGGATAAGCAACTGGAGTGTTCCGACTGATTACTCTATTGCCGAAGAATTCCTGAATAAAATTCAAGTTCTCCAGAGTACAAT